>JADDOH010007386.1:0-28278 GCA_016648135.1 Agrypnia vestita
TAAGGAAGACGGTAGCAGATCGGTGGAACATAGTAAGAAGAATAAAGATCTGCTACAATTGTTTGAAAAAGGGCCATCGCTCCCCCGATTGTCGCAGCAAACCATGTGGGACGCACGGTTGCAGAGAACCCCACCACCACACACTACACGAACTGGACCACCACCTCCGGCAGCACAACCAACCACGTTTCGGGAAGCCGAGACCAAAAGGGGGACCATCAAGGAGAGCACCAAACGCCAGTTCCATGAACACCTCGGCAGCCACAACCCCCGCACCAACAACAAACGAAATAGTGGGACAAACCAGTGACTATCAAGGGAGGCAGTGCGTTTATCTCAAAGTGATACCAGTGGTGGTGAGTGGCCCCCGCAGGCAAATAAAAGTGCACGCGCTTCTCGATGAGGGATCGACGGTCACCCTCATTGAGCAAGAGGTGGCCACTGCCGTCGGGGCCAAGGGACCGGTCCGCAGTCTACGAATTCATGGTGCTGGTGGAATGTGCTCTTCCGACGACCGGTCCCAGTTGATAAGTGTAACCGTGCGCGGTGACGGGGCCGAATACCCGATGAGAGCGAGTACGGTCCGCAAGCTCGCTCTCCCCTTACAGTACGTAGTGAACAATAAACGCGCGCATCCGTGTGAAGATTACGCCGACATAAGTGAAGTGCGACCACAATTATTGATTGGTCAAGACCACGCTCACCTTATAGTGACAAGGAAGGTACAAGAACTGCAAGGCGGCAGCATCAGATCCCACACGGCCCTGGGGTGGGCCATACATGGCATTGTCGGAAAACAAAACCATAGTGATTACGCAACAGTATTAGCAGTTTCTAGTGCAGTTTCTCCCGTAGTCGACAATACTCTGGAGGCATTAGTGCGCGAACACTTCGCCGTCGACTCATTGGGGGTAACCGCCGCGGCCCGTGTCAATAAGGAGGATGCACGAGCTACCGATATCATGGAAGCAACCACACGACAACTACCCACCGGTCAATGGGAGACAGGCCTCCTGTGGAAAAAGGATAGCAGAGAACTGCCAGACAGCCGCCAGTGCGCCGCCAACCGCCTGGCTGGCATTGAAAGAAAGATGGCAAAGGATGCGGCTTATGCAGAAGCATACAGAGCAAAAATGGACGAATACCTGAACAAAGGGTATGCTCACCCTCTGTCACCAGCAGAAGAAGCCAACATGAAAGGGAAATATTACCTACCACACTTTGCTGTCTTCAATGCCAATAAGCCCGGAAAAATTCGTATTGTGTTTGATGCGGCGAGCAAATGTCGTGGTGTAAGCTTAAATGACACACTGATCACCGGGCCGGACCTACTAAGTTCTCTACTAGGAAGTGTATTCCGTTTTCGTGAAGGACGAGTGGCGCTGGCAGCAGACGTCAAAGAAATGTTTCTTAGAATAAAAATCCGAGAGGTGGATCAAGCAGCGCAGCTATATTTGTGGAGACAACCGAACGAACCAGAACCGACAACATATCAAATGACGTCGATGATGTTCGGTGCAACATGCTCACCCAGCAGCGCCCAGTATGTCCGCAACCGGATAGCAGATGCCAGCGCCAACGAGTTCCCAGCCGCAGCCCAAGCAGTTCAAAATACATTCTATATGGATGATTACCTCGACGCTTTGGACACTTCCGAAGAAGCAATCACAATGATGAAACAGGTGTCCGAGGTATTGCGTCGAGGAAATATGCATCTAGTGAATTGGGCCTCCAATAGTCTGGAGGTATTGGAACACATCGAACCAACTCTGCGAGCCGTAGAGCCGATAAGAATTATCGGAGAAGATACAACGACCGAGAGAGTGCTCGGGATTATGTGGGAACCCGCCTCCGATAAATTTGTTTTCAAATTTGTAAACCTACCGGAGCTGACGGAGGCGGACCACCCGACCAAACGACAGCTGCTGAGCGCCGTGATGAGTATTTTCGACCCGTTGGGTTTCCTAGCCTGCTTACTGATCCGGTCGAAGATACTTCTACAAGAAATATGGCGTTCAAAGGTCGGGTGGGATGAGAAAATACATCCCGAGCACATGGGGAAATGGCGCGCATGGAATGTACTCATAAGAAATAGTGAGTGTCAAATAGCGCGCCAGTGCCTCTCGCGTCGAAGCAGCAACGTGACACTGCATGTGTTCTGTGATGCGTCCGAGAAGGCATGTTGCGCGGTGGCATACTTCGCCGAGACAGGAGAGGGCGGCATAAACGTAGCCTTCATCTCGGCGAAGTGCAAAGTCGCGCCACTAAAGCCACTCTCAATACCACGCATGGAACTACAGGCAGCACTATTGGCTGCCCGACTAGCAGCTACCATCAGAAAAGAACACCGCTGCCATATAATACGAACTGTATTTTGGACCGACTCAACAACGGTCTTATGTTGGCTGCGGACCGACCCCCGGTCCTACTCGGCGTTCGTCGCAAACAGACTCGGCGAGATCGACGAATTAACAGACGCTGAGGCTTGGAGATGGGTGCCGACACAGAAAAACCCTGCCGATATCGGGACCAGAGATGGCGAACCTCCGGACCTCTCCGCGGAAGGCATGTGGTTCAGTGGGCCTGAAGTCCTCAAACGAAGTGAGGCAAACTGGCCAAAGGAAAAGGCACGGCCGCAGCCCGATGAAAGTATAATGGAGAGAAGGCCGGCCACTGTACTAGCAGTACGACAAACCAACACGGGGGGAGCGCTCCCAGACATAGAACGTTTTTCGTCATGGACACGATTGCTCCGCACTACCGCCTGGGTGCGGCGTTTTGTGAATAATTGTCGTCACCTCAGTGGAAAACAGCCTGATATTACAATTGACGACAGAACGGAGGCCGAGCGCACCTGGATAAAATACACACAGGCAGACGCTTTTGGGCCAGAGATACGGGCCCTCCAGAAAGGGGAAGTCATAGAAAAGACCAGCCGACTGTACCCGATGACACAACAACTGGATGAACACAACGTCATCAGAATGGGTTCTCGGCTGGAGCGGACCGCAGTGGAGGGCATACCGCCCGGATTAAGAGCGCCGGTTATTCTAGACGGCGCCCACCCATCCACACGACTAATGGTGCGCTACTACCATGAACGCGAGAACCACCCGGGCACGGAAAAAACAGTAGCCGATATCAGAGAAAAGTTTTACGTGCTGAAATTGAGACCAACCGTGCGCCGGGTGAAATTGGCATGCCAGGCGTGCCGCAATATGAAGAGCCAGCCGAGCCCTCCATTGATGGGCCAGATACCAGATTGTCGGCTGGCGCACCATACACCTGCTTTCCACCACTGCGGTCTGGACTATTTTGGGCCAATGCAAATTACCATCGGCCGAAGGAGAGAAAAAAGATATGGCGCGCTGTTTACATGTTTAACAACACGCGCCATACATTTGGAACTAGCCGAGTCCCTGTCTGCAGATTCAGCTATACTCGCCATCAGACGAATGGCCGCGCGGCGCGGTCATCCACGCCTCCTATACTCAGATAATGGGACTAACTTCCGAGGCGCGGAAAAGGAAATGGCGGCCGCGCTGGCAGAACTCCATGACGACCCACGAATGCAGGGACATCTCACAGAAAGTGGGGTACAGTGGAGCTTCAACCCCCCGCTCGCCCCACATATGGGCGGCGCTTGGGAAAGCCTTGTACGCGCTGTGAAGCGTGCGCTGGAGGCCACGCTGAAGGAGCGGGCACCGCGCGAAGAGACATTAAGGACCTTACTAGTTGAGGCAGAATACATAGTGAACAGTCGCCCACTGACACATGTGTCAGTGGACCCCCTGGATGACGCGCCAATCACTCCTAACCACCTGCTTCTAGGAATGTCGGGCAGAAATACACATTTAACCCTTTACGGGGCATTGGATGCAAATGTCTGTTTAAAGAAACAGTGGCAGATGGCTCAGCAGATGGCTGACCTATTCTGGAGAAGGTGGATGCGGGAGTACCTACCGACCCTAGCCCGACGACACAAATGGCAAGAACCTGCGCCCGCAATCAAAGAAGGAGAGATGGCCGTCATCGCTGATCCAGCACTCCCCCGCAACACATGGCCCAAGGGAAGGGTGATAGAAACAAAAGTAGCACCCGACGGACAAGTCAGAGTAGTCCGAGTAAGAACCACGGCGGGCGAATACACCCGACCGGCAACAAGAATCATCACACTGTCCAGGGCGCCGCAGTGACGGCGTCACTATTGCAGATATTGAGGGAATCCTGTCCTTCCTGTGAGTGCAGACTGGCTACACGGGGGGAGTGTTTCGGACAGGAATTAGAAGTTCGAAACGATCGCCGTGGAACGGTGGCGTCATCACGAAACAATGCCAGTTTTGTATGTTTATGTAAACAGATGAAATAAAAGACTTTATGTGACACACTATTTTTTGGACTCTATGAATAATGTTTATTATTATAGATTTAAATATTGACATATACAATGTAATATTTATGGATTTTTGTCACATCTTTTATTTTTTAATAAAGAGAGTAAATCGCTTGCAAAGCGATAGACGATGCGCTTTTCGAAGCAATCAGCCGTTCGCGGCATTTTTGACTGACATATGGTCAGTATGGAAATCGAAATATTTTCCAAATATTTCTGGAATTTGACCCGCTCACGAGGCGTGATAATTTAGACTGGTATATACATTTCCGAGAACCAGCCAATTGGGTGCGCCCGGCTGGTATTCCGAAGATTAAAGTGGGGCGGCAGGCTGCAGACTGACCGTTCCCCATATCGCTTGCATCTGATTTACGGGTACCCAGCCCGTAAAATCAGAGTCTTGTCGCACAAGACCGACTGGACGTAGACTGGCGGAGGAGCATCATTACTAAAAAGTGCGTGGAGCACCGTACACACAAAATATAAATTAAACTTTACAAAATTCTTCAAAAAATAATTTTTATTAAAAACACAGGAAAAGTCAAGAAACGCATAGAAAACATAAAATGGGGAATTAAAAATAGTGGCCCTAAAATGGACCTTTTACGCTCAACATAAGCGCAATCGCTAATATCGACCCCACCGGCCGAGCGATACCGTGCCGAAAAAGATGACTTTCAGTCAAAATCGAATATTGGCCGCTACAGCAGTCCAATTAAACTAAAACTTTCTTTATTGTATTCTTCCAGTAAATATCTATACAAAAAGTATATATTTACGACTACAAATTACATCAGAAACGTAGGAGGAATTTTGTTTGATAAAATTGTTTATAACTAACATAATATTAATTATTCACTCATTAAACTATAGTCAAAAGACGCCTTATAAAATATACTTCATAATTATTACACAAAAATTCATGTATCTACTTAAGAACTATTTTTTATTGAATTTAATGTAACTAGCCGATTGCACTCGGTACATAACTTGTAATAACTCTGTTAATACTACCTTGCGGGTCCCATAGACTATGTTAGATTATCAGCAAGGTTTAGTCTTGTATAAATTAACATGATTTACGTCTCAAAAAGACGATGAAACTATTTTTACGATTTTTTATGTCGGAGCAAAGTGCTTTCTGCCGATCTCCGCAGCCAATCGTCAGACTGATTAGTACCAAAATTCACTCAGAGATGGCGCGAGCGCTGAAATCGGCAAAGCAAGCTTTGTGATTGGCTGATTGTTTTACGATGGAGTTATGGAAGGGATTTTGTAATTTGGCTATATAAACAGTTTCATAACGGCGAGCAATTCAGTACACCTGAAGGTGCTTTAAGAGCCTATCGGACCACTTTTACCAGTCTTTCATTTCTCTCTACCTACAACGACCCTGCTGACTACTTGGACTTTCTCTGGATCTTCTTTGGCCCTTTTAAGGCAACCTCTACTACACCGGCGTTTCTAGATTGGTTTTATACGACTTTGCCATCTGAAACTTTCGGTGCGTTTCTTCGAGTTTTGGGCACGTGGAACCAAACTATCTTTTGCGTGTTCCTGTCCGGAACAACTGTTTTAATCCACTTGAAGCAAATTGGTAAGGTGAAAAAGCTTGAAAGGTGGGTACCTCACGAATTGAGTGAAGCAAATCAACAAACGCGCGTTGACTGCTGCGTTGCATTACTCAACCGGCACAATAATGAAGGGATTTTAAATCGAATCATTACCTGTGATGAAAAGTGGATCCTTTACGATAATCGGAAGCGCTCATTGCTATGGCTGAACCCTGCCAAACCAGCCAAACCGTGCCCCAAGAGAAAATTGACTCCAAAAAAGTTACTTGTGAGCGTTTGGTGGACTAGTGCTGATGTCGTTCACTACAGCTTTCTTAAATCTGGCCAGACGATTACAGCAGATGTCTATTGTCAGCAACTGAAAACCATGATGGAAAAGCTAGCTGCTAAACAACCGAGGCTGGTTAATCGCTCTAGGCCACTGCTGCTTCATGATAACGCTAGACCACACACTGCACAACAGACGGCTACCAAATTAGAGGAGCTTCAATTGGAATGTCTAAGACATTCACCGTACTCTCCGGACCTTGCCCCAACAGATTACCATTTTTTTCGAAATTTGGATAACTTCTTGCAAAGGAAAAAATTCAACTCCGATGGGGCAGTCCAAACCGCCTTCAAAGATTTTATTGATACCCGTCCGAATGGTTTTTTTAGTAAAGGGATCGATGAACTACCAATGAGATGGCAAAAGTGCATAGATAGCAATGGTACATACTTTGATTAAATAAATATATTATAATAAAAAAAATCAGCTTTATGTTCCTCCCATACTAAACGCCAATTTCATATGTAAGGACCTAATATTTGTACTGATCCATTATAAAAACTCACTAAAAAAAAATCAGAAAAAATTTCTGCCTGTTTAGTAAAATTTACAAATCAAATCGGAAATCCGTCAATTTGACTTTGACGGGTGCCGTAAACCTAGTGTTAAACAAGTCAAATATAGGGGAATCAGCTGTAGAACCACAGTACAAAGAAATTTATGTGATTTCATATTTACTTATATATTTTAGTGATCCGTGCTTGACACGATTTACGGACAAGAATTCATTGTATTATCTCTGGAAGATAATTATAATTTTTTTTTGTGTAATCCAAACATTTAATTTTAGAATATGTATATGTATTACTTTTTAACAGCACTTTTTGGCACTTTCCTAACGTGTTAGTGCTCAAAGTGTAGAAAATTTTTTGATACTTAATATAATCATAATTTGAATAGGGCATGAGGTATAAGAAATGTTTTCAATGAAATGTATTTTTATCTTTAGTGGAATTTAATTAATTATTATTTAAAAATTTACATTATAGGTCATCACGATTGGGGCCAGGACAAAGAGTCTGGGGCCCGGCGATGCCCCATGTGCATGAAGATAGGTCCCGTGGTGAGGGTGTGCATGGGTCTGGAGCCAGACTTCTACGTGGACAGCGGGCCTCCCACGTACGCTTTTAACCCTTGCGGTCACATGGCCACTGAGAAGACAGTGAAGTATGGAAACTTTTTTAGATGAGATTTTTTTATTATTATTATTAATCATTTCTCAACTGTGACATTCAAATTAAAAAAAACACAAGTCCCAAAATGTTAATTCCATAGTTGATTATCCCTGAAAATTTCAGAGCCCAGGTAATTCATAATTTGAAATTATTTTTAGACCCCTGTGCCATAAATCAATACATTTTTGCACCACATATGTAGTTAAAAAAATTTTCAATGTCATAATAAATTGAGGAGTCCTTTTTTTCGCTATTTTGAGGGGGTATTCTCATTGAAATGGTAAAAATATCTGAATTTCAGGAATTTTTTGTGTATAACATAAATGGTTTTAAATTTTTTAGCTCTTACAGTATATTTACTTTTATTTACGTTTTTTTTTGGTATATTTACTGTTATTTGAACTACAAATTGTGAAATTTTCAATTTAAAAAAATATATATTGTAGACTCTACAGAGATACTGATAGGGCACAAAAAAAAGTTGTGTTCTAAAACTCCCACTATAGCGGCAGTCGTAGTCTGAAGAAAAAAAATTATAATCGGAATAGTTGTCAGTACAGCCTGTACTGGGATAATTAAAAATATTATAACATCAATGAACAAAATGGCGACCTGTCAAACATAAAATTTTGATTTTAATTATTGCTATTTAGAAATCAAAAAAATATAGAAAATATTTTTGCATCACGATAATTTTAGAATGGGCTTTAGGAGAACTTATAAAAATTAAATAAGCTTTGATTCATTAAAATAGGTCAAATAATTTTTGAGTTATCTTGGGAGTTGTTTTGAAAAAAGTGATTTATCAGGAAGTGCGTTTAAATTTTCATGTTCAATTTTCACACTGATAAAAAATTTCATACTTGCTGTTTTATCTGCAATTTGTGCACACGTGTATGCCATAAAACTGCACAGGTATCCAAAACTATGACATTTGTGTTGATACCCTTCATTGACAATAAAACTTGATGTCATAATGAGGGCCCACAGGCCAGGTCATTTTTTTAAATTTAAATCTTATTAATATTATTTTAAGCCATCCTACGAAACTGTATAATATACAGTTTGTCTGTAGGAACAACACGTATACTCACACAATCATATTATTATATAATATTCACATTACCCTAGTTAGCTTTGTAACTTTTGAATTTTTGAGATTTTTTCATAATTCTTTCTGGGCCTTAATTAAGAAGAATTATATCAGAAAAAAAATACCTTCTTCACTAATTTTGCAACATTTTCATGAATTCCAGATCCATTGATTCAATTGACAATTATACAATAATAAATTATCATACAATCATACAATAAAATATGTAACTACCTAACTAGGCAGGCCTGTTTTAGGGCAAGTTACACATTTCATTTTAAAACACAAAATTTAACTATAGTTACTCATTATTATAATTAATTAATAATTTAGAGTTCAAGTATATTAGTACATTATAAAAAATTGAATTAGATTAATACAATACAAATATTTTAATAAAATTAATACAATAAAAAGTTAAATTAAATAAAAACATTATATTAAATTAATACATTACATGGACTTTGATTAAAAAGCTTTGAGCAAAAGATTACTTAGTTACTTTAGTTGAAAATAATTTGTACAAGCTTAAGTACAGTTAAGTGGCAACTCCCGAAATGAACACTAAGTTTTGGTTGTAACATTCATCGGCGGATTGAAACAATCTGGTTCCGTGATCGCCTGGTGCCCTGCTCCGCTACTGAGTACTTGACATAGCCTACTGCCCTTATCAACCACGCATTTATTAAATAATTTTACTCATTACAGATATTGGGCCAATGTGGCGGTGCCTCACGGAACGAACGACTTCCGCGCCATCTGCCCCTTCTGCGCCACACCTCTGGTGGACAACCCTGGATACATTAGGCTTATCTTCCAGGATAACCTAGACTGAACACCTTGACGACTGACTCATCGGTGTTCACAACACACAGAAAGGTGAGCTGAAATTTTGTTGATACCTATTCTATTTTATTTCTTCCCTGACATAAGAATGTAAAATAAATATTATTTCTCTCCGCCAAATTTGTCAAATTTACAATGTGTACATTAAAAGATTAGAACTTTAATTATATATTTTATACAATGTAAAATTTGTTGGACTGATTATTGCATTGATATTTTTACAAAATCTGTAATATTCTGTATATGAGCACCCATACCATTATTATGCTTGAAAGTTAATAAAGAGGTTAAATGTAAATGAAAACTTTCAATACTGATTGGAGATTGTGAGTTGTATCATGCTGTTCATGCGTGTGGACAACAGCAATAGTAATGAGCATCAAAAGGTTTTGATTGAGTCAAGATTAACGAAAAAAAAAACGAGTTTAGAGACATAACACAGTGGATGTTTTTTAAACTATTTTTATTAACGTTGGTATATTGCATTATTGTTGAGTATATTATTGTATTTATTAATCAATATGTAGAAGGAAAATCAAAAGAAAATAGAAGGAAATTAAAAAAATTAAAAGACAGGACGGAAAGGCCTTTAAGGATTCATATTTTCTTATTTTAAAATTAGATCATTTATTTAACTTGGTCATAATATTTCTTTGATAATAATAGTTCTGTGTTCATATGATTAGAATAAGCTGTTTAAAGATAGCTCTGTTATCTTTTCTCTCAAAATACAAATATGTTTTGTCAATGCTGAATATTGGCTTCCCTAATTTTAAAGACTAAATTGGGATTTCGCCGTCCACCTTCTTCAATTAACACAGTTGGTTGGATGAGAATGCGTAGACACTTAGAAGTTTGATAGGCAGGCATAGACTAAAATATTACTAATGTCAACATTATGTACCGTTTTTAACATTACAGTAATGTTGATAAAATCAGGTCTACTTTTAATTTTTTTTATTTACTTAACTTTTTATAAGTACATAATAATAATATATACATATTGAGCTAGACTTACAAACATGCAGATGCATCCATACAGTGAAATACATTTAATTAACTAAGTAACACACAAATTAAAACATTTTTTTTTAACAAATAGACGGTCAACAGGTCATTAATGACCTTAATAGATGGTCGTTCTCTTGTATGAATTAATATAAAACAGTAGAGCTTTATTAATTCGAAATTCAAGGGACCCAAAAAAATATTTCGAAAAATGCTGTACCTCGCTTATTCAAAATTCAAGGAAACAAAAAAAAAAATTTGATGCGATTGTGAAATTTGCCAAAAATACTAAAATTCATGAAAAATGCCATTAATTTTATGAAAAATTTATGTATCTTGCATATTTCAAGAAAACACAATATTTATTATACCAATGCAAATACCATGACATTTCTATTGCCAAAGTATTTTTTTCTTTTTCATTTTTACGGTTATAACACTAACACAACGAAACAATGTGCCTCGTACGCACGGCTTAACATTACTAATTTGATTGTCTTTCTTTATTTATTTATTTTAGGGAAAATTAACAGCAGATATATATATTAAAAAATATAAAATAATGAATATTAAATTATGATATTTTCCACTGAATCTAATAATTTATTAAAACAAGTGTGACATAGTAAAATAAATTTTTAAAATTACTTAAAGAGCGAGTGGAGAGGGAGGGAATGTGGGACGGGAGTAGAAGGGAAGATAAATTGTATGAATTAGTTTGGGTGCGAATGGAATTCTTGAATGGAAAGATGTCTACCTGATACATATTTGCTGTTTTCACTTGTAAAAGAAATCAATTTTTTTTTCATTTTGTCATGTTTGGACAGCCATAATTGAAAAAATTTTCAGTTATCTTTAAATTTATGGTAGGCTTCTTCAGTTTTTCCTCAATTTTAATTTTTGATTTTGATTTTTTCTGGCTCACCAGACCTCAGACCAACATACAACACACTTATTAGAAATACAATGGTCCATAAATGCGTGAAATAATACAAGAAGTCAGTAATTCCAAAGAAATTAAACATCTTAACAAGACAAACACAGTTATTGGAAAAAAGGAACAAACTACAGAGTAATTTAAAAAGTGAAAAACAATTTTTCATGTATTGAGTATGAAGAATTAGTGGAAACTAAAGTTATCCGCGCGTATCAAGGCAGCCAACTTAAGAAAGCTTGCACAGGCTTCCCATATTTTAGGGATCACAACGTTATATGTATGGATAAAGTAGATTCCCACAAGTTACCACGAAATACGTAAAGGACACCCCACATGGGTGTGCGCAATCAAAAAGTTATATGTGTTATTACTTTTTTATAACTTGTTAAAAAATGTTGATTTATGTCATTTAAAATGTATTGATTTATGGCGCAAAGTTCTAAAAATTACAATTACAAATTATTATGAAATATGAAATTAACATTTTGGAACTTGTGTTTTAAAATTTTTGAGTTACGGCGAATTTCAAATTATCAGAGTTCCAATTAAACAGGGTTTTATTGTACTAAAGAAACAGTAACAGAATATAGAAATGTATTAAAATTACTCACTATAAAAATAATTAAAAATTTTGTTTATTATTTTGACAGTATTCAAAAAGCACTTGGTTCGTAACAGTTCCAAAACATTATTTTTGTGACACTTAGTGTGGAAGGAAAAAACAAATGAGCTTCCAACTACTTCCTACAGAGTAACGGATTTCATGTTACCTGTAGTAGTAAACAGACATACATTCATTTTTTGTATTTTTTTCAGGTTTCTGTGCGGAGAATAGGCGATCATATTTTTTCAAGTGAAAAGACACTTTTTCTTTGATATTTTTTCAACGCTCTGAAGAAGGCCATTGACTTGCTAGGTGGAGTGCCTAAAGAAGACGGGACTAATGGAGCAATAAAGACAAAAGTGTGTTGTGTTACAAATAGAAGCATTTTTCTGCATTTTTTTTGCTGAAGATCACCTTGTGTTTCTTAGTGAATGTTCACATTTGAAGTCTATGAAAATGCCACATAGGTGTGAATAAAACTTAACAAATTGACTGGTCCTAGGAGTTACACGAGTTTTACTGTGCATTAGCCATATTATTAATTATGAATACATAACTAATTTCAAAGTGTAAATAAGTGTTATTATTTTCCTTTAAGTAATGTATCACATCTTAAAATATGTATAATTTTAATTTAAGGCTACAGATCATGATTTCCTCTTGCAAAATTATTATTTTCATTTGAAAGCACTTTTTAAAGTTATAATTGATGAGCAGTATTTTATTTGACCTTTGAAAAAAATCAATCGATTCGAATTCATAGTTGTTGTTTTGTGTTGTTTCTTGCTATACATATATGTCATCCTTAATTTCCTTTATTTATGAACTGGTTGTTTCCAACAAGGCATTTGTTTCGCCATGGTTTATGCATGGTATGATAACCACAGTAAACCATGATTTAAAACTGTATATTTACAATTGATAAAGTATGTGTTCAGATTAGAATGTTTTTAGAATATTATTTTTCCTAAGAAAATAAATATTTCTGGAATCGTTTATCGTTGATGAAAAAATTATATATGATCGTTTTTTAACTATGCATTTGCATCCTGATCATCTTCCCTAAAGCCTTTTGTGGATTTTGAAGATTTGATGTGAATCTTTATTTCTAATAATTTGTCGGTAAATTAATAAGCACTTCCGTTTGCAATTGCACACTTATTATGTGCAATTGCACACTACATTTGTTCATGAAATATAGATGCGCACAAATCTACCATCAGTCCACTGATTGTCTGAACAAAAAGTCAGCAATGTATATTTTTATAACTATTTCTGAAAATCATAATTGGTTTTATGCAAACAATATTATGGTATCTTCGTAATGATTTTTAATTAAATGTTAATGAAGATATTTTGTTTATTGCATTTCTTGTATTAAGTCTTCATATCGAACTTGATATTTTACTTTTTAGTCTTCAAATTTGCCTCCACGTTAACGAGAACAGTTTGTAGTAAAAAATCACTTTTTTTCACTTTCTATTTGGTAATCATTGGTGGAATCTGTTATACTTATGATCTTATTATTCTTGGCTATACAGATCTGCCACCATTTTATACTGTATTGTAAAGATAAAACTAATTTTAATTAGATTTTTAATGCAGATAAAAAATATTCATGGTTAAAGGAAATGTGCGTTAATTTTACATATTTGTTTTGAAATATAGGCTCATTACGGTGGCATCAGAATTTATCATAATCCATTCATGGCTCTTCAGACATCATTTAGATAATTCTCAATTACCTCTCTGGATGTATATCCCACCTCCTTTCTTTGATAGAATAAATTTTGATTATGTTATTAATTTTTGCAAAACTCGACACTATCAACTAAGCTTTATTTCCGTCCTTTGTTAGTCGTATGATAAGAAATCATTAAATGTAATTAAAAAAAAAATATTTCAGAATGTGTCAGAAACAAAAACAATATGAAAACAGTTTTTTAATATTTTCAAAATGCCAATCTGTTCAAAAATAAAACAATTTCCAGCTCCCGACACTTAACAAAATGGTAACATAATAACTAGCACATCTTGAAAATTTTATCACTTTTTAACTTATTATGTTTGTAATTGAATTACGGTATACATTTTGTTTGATGTCTTCATACTTTTATCACTGCCTTTGACAAACTACTAATCTTAAGTGAAAACAGTATTCTGTGGAAAATATTATATGAAACATATTGCCCCCGATGAATCTTTTTAGTGGTGAAGTTATACTGTATAGCAGTTAGCTTTGTTGTTCATGTATTGATTTATATTAGTCACATAATATTATACTCGAAGCTTCTTCACTTCATGTTAATTGTCATCATTAAATGTTCGTAACAGTTGAAAGCTGCGAAGTCTTGACGTTCGAGACATGAAAGCTTACACATCTCGAGCGAACCTCGCAGACATCTCATGGTTAACATATTTCAATATCTGCGTTGAAGTGTTATTTAAATGTATTGGAAAGCAGGGAAGCGTTTAGGGATGGCCTTGGAATATAATAAGACGATAGCTGCTAGGTGTATGCTAGTTAATTTTATATGTTAAACGTTTAATCAAAATTCATCCATTGTTTTGTTGTATGAAAGTTTAGCACCGAATGATTGTAACTTAAATTTAACGTTTGTTGTGAAAAGTCTTGTAAGTATTCCTCAACATGATAATAATAAATTATGAATATTGTTAAATTTATCATATTTTGAAAATCTTTCCTAACTATTTTGCAGATTTGATTTACATAATGCAATGAATTTCTGCAGAGTATAAATCATCATCTTTATGGTAAAGAGACTATTTTAAATTTGTATAACAATAAAAATGCAACGCTTTAGTTGAAAATTAAAGGAATCTTGTAATATTTTCGTTTTATAATCTGTAATAATTTTGCTATGTAGAAAAGTGCAAGTTTTTCACCTACTTTCTAGAGTTTAATTGTCAAGTGTCACGGGTGTTTGGTTCCACGAGCGCTCATTATCGACTAGTGAAACATTGAACTGATGATTAATTAAGTTTTCTTTTTTGTATATGTTTTTGTAAGAAAATCTTATGAAATATATAAGCGCTCTTTTGGGTTGCTAATCCACATATTATTTTATTTTTGTTTCTCATATTTCATCCAATTCCTCAATTAGTTTACTAACCCATCTTATATTTATAATATAATAATTACACCATTTTATATTAGAACTGGACATTCTTTTAAATGCAGTTATAATATGTTGGTACTGATTTCCATTTGTTTTTTCCAGGAAATATCTCAAACGTTTATGATACTTCTTAAAAATTAAATATAAAAATATGTATTATTATTGCTTGCCCAACGTAAATTGGCATGCGGCGACTTTGGAACTAAAACCCATCCCGCCCTGTCATTCAGTTCATTCTCGTGTTTGAGCGTGAGCTGTGACATCTTGATTTCCAATATACACTGAATTATTATGTTCAAAACAGTCCGGGACGATGCAAGAACAATTGCCAATGAAGTATTAAAGTTTTGTGAAGCTGAAAAAGCAAATAATGGACCGATATTACCGTTTGACAGGTTGACAGAGCGGCCGCCATTACTGGTTTGTTTCTTTAGTGTTGCCCGACCAAATTTTTATTGAAGGCTCCGACACCGGTCGCCGGACATTCTGTACATTATGTATTGTGTAATAAATTTACACCCTGGCAACTTCTGTTACGCGACAGGGACGCGCCCTCCCTTGCACGCCAATTTATACTGGTATGTCTATATTTTTTAATGGGAAACCACAAGTAAACACAAGTATGACAAAAATACACACAACCACGCCCAAATTATTTAAATGCAGGCTAACAAGGAATGTAATCTGTCGCCAAGTGGCCCTTGTGAGTTCACATCATCAAAATGGTAAACTCATTATTTTATTATATTAAATATTTTAGTTATATGACTAATTAAACATCTCTGTTTTCGTTAATTAGACGAGTTAGATTATACTATGGTAGATCATTTCCCTTTTTTATAATCGTTGCAAAATAGATATCTAGCAGAAAAAATGGGCGCAGAAATAATTAAGGATCAAAAGCTACCAGATGGGGATATTATATAAAAGGCCAATGGGTTAAAATGCATTTGCATCAGGAAATTAATTTCTTTTCATTTTGTTGCTTTTTTCTTTTTGTTCTTTTAAATATATATAATACATATGTGATAAAAGTCACTATGTACATATTACTACAAACAGTCTTCATGAAATTGTATGACATATTCAAAGTAGTTTTTTTATTTATTTTTTTTTATTATGAATCCAAATTTACATTTTTCAAATTGAATACAAATTTTTAATTTTTTTTTTGGAATTGCCACTCAACTAGCCCTTGCGCACATTTCTGAGTGTCGAGTAGTTTTATAGCTCATTATAAATATCAAAAAATATTAAATTATTGCTGAATCTTGGTTGAGATATTATCCAAAAATTAATTTGGCATTTAACGAGTCTCGAGGAAACATTCAAGGATGAGAATGTGCAAGTAAAAGTATAACTTGCTTATTTTGAAATTTAATAAAAATGTAATTTAAAATTCTCTCCGTAAAAAATTCTGAATATGTGAATTAAAAATGATATGCATTAATTAGTACAAAATTTTTAATAGCATTTTTATTTTTATAATTGAAAAAAAATGAAAATTAAAAACCCACACCTACTTATATAACATTGCTCCAAATAATGTTATTAATATAAAAGTTTGCTTTGTAAGAATAATCATTGCACAAAATAATAAGCTTATGTGAGAACAGAAAATTTATTTACTTTTATTAGTATACATATATTAAAAGTACTAAATTTCTGCTTTTTCTTTTATTTCTAGACCGACATAAATTGATCATAGACTTCGAATCGAGACTGAAAATCCTTGCTAAAGAAGAATCAAATGCTGTCATCCGTGTATCGCTCGCTATGGTTAATTTTGTGATGAGCGGCTACAGTGACCTCGAAATTGATCAAATTATGTTGGTCAGGATATGATTACTAACAGGGTTCACAAAAACATAATCATGCAATTAGCTTATCTCCGTGAGAAAAGTTTTTATCATGAAAATAAGATGTCAGTCTTGTTAGTGACGTATGTTAATTTGAGATTAATTAAAATATTCAACATTTGATTATGTATATTACTACAAATTTTCACATTGTTTATGCCCCGCTGTATAAAATACAATTTACTCTTACCTTCGTGACTATAACTCTACTACTATTTTTCAGTCAGTCAGCTTAATTTTTTCAATTTTCAGTAAGCAAACAAAAACAAAAAAGTTTTGATAATTAAAATTATTAAAGCTTTGGATAAAAAATGTGAATATTTAATGATTTTGTGAAATGATTGAATACTGTACAGCTGAAGAATATCTGTTTTCTCCATTCAATCTTATTCTTTATGGCACATTTTTAAACAAAGACTTAGTATTATCCACTCCTACTAACTGGTTTGAATGAGAAAAGCCAACAGGCTATTAAGGTTTGTCCATTTGTAGAGTATTGTAAATATTTACTAACTTAATGTAAAATAAATGAGTTTTAAAATAAGTGCAATTTCATTTGTCATTTTTATTTAATATATAATAATTTTATTTAAACTATTTTTCCAGAGCCCTTATTGTAGTCCTGTTCAGCAGTCCAGTCAGCAGTACATAGACAATGAAATTGACCACCAACTCTGATATTCAAAGAATCAGATTTAAAAAATATTGTTATAGAATACCAACATTGTTTCCTAAGAGGTTCCCTGCAAACTAGATTTCACAGGATTATTCCCAAATGCAAACCATACAAAAGGAGGCACAAAATATCTTGCGGTTGGCATTAGGACCATCGATACAGTAACTTAAAACCATCAATCAATACAGTAAAATCCTGATAATTCGAAATTCATCATAGTTAAAAAATTTTAA
This sequence comes from Agrypnia vestita, assembly GCA_016648135.1. Lineage (NCBI taxonomy): Eukaryota > Metazoa > Arthropoda > Insecta > Trichoptera > Phryganeidae > Agrypnia > Agrypnia vestita. The sequence goes on from JADDOH010007386.1 coordinate 17,867, forward strand.
AACACCCAAGACCCTAAATATTGATTATATGGTCGATCAATCCCGGTAATTCCTAGCTCCAGATAATTTCTAGACCCCTGCACCATAAATCAATACATTTTGAAATCACATACCTAATTATTTAAAAAAATTATAAAGTTGTATTATACAAAATCAATTTACTGAATTATTTCTGTGGTTTTTTTTTTCTCTTCTTGAATTTCAAAATAACAAGGTTTTATTTACAGTCATTGAACCAACTCCAAGGAAACTTTCTTTTAAATAGGCATGCGAATACGAAATATGTCGCATCAATATTCTTACCATATTTTTTCAAATTAAGCTAGAAGCTTGTTTTGGGAAATAAGACAACTTGCTGGTGTCCCAGAATCGATGGAGCTTAAACCACCGACCGCTGGATCATTAGGCGAGAATCAACCATTACACCACGCTCTCAAATATTTTTATTTAAAATGCGAAGGAATCAGATGATGGCTAGTAGCGATAATCAAACCGTTATTTTAACTGGTTATTTTCAGTACAGTTATTATGGATTTGTATCTGATTATACTGATGATTGGTAACTAAGATATAACTATTGTCTAGTGCCGATGGTTGCCCATCAAATTGCGAAAAATTAGTTGCCAATCATCATGAAATCAGATACAAATCTCAAGAAACCATTCAGTGCATCACCAGTTAAAATACCTTCATTATGGCTAGGTCCAAACACTGTTGAATCTAGATTATTATTGAAGCCTAAGAAACTATCAATAAAATACTCACATCTGGCATATGTTATTGAATACAAATAGTGAGTCATCTCCCGGTTGAAGGGTAATGTGTTAAATATTGGCCCACTGGTATTTTTATTTGATATTGGTAAAATTCTATAATCTGCAACATTACATCTTTATAATATTGTGGATCTTGGTGAGGTTAAAATAGTCCCTTAACCTCTTTGCACCAACCCAACAACTTTTTTTGGGACGAACCTTGGCTAATAAAGATTTAATTTAGTAGTAATAAGAACCCTCAAGTTTTGATCAAATGAAGTGCACACAGCAAGCCCTTGTTTGTCAGGTGACCAGTCGAGAGAGTTGATAGGCTGGGAAGAGATGGACATTTTTTGTAATCGGCTGAGACTACCAGCCACCCCGCAAGTTCCACCTCCGGAGTCTATCTTACTTCTTTGGTCCGGATAATTACTGAAAAGCATTTGCCATTTTAAATTGATATTCTCATACAATTTGTAAATTGATTTATATTAATTTTCTTGAAGTATGTATAGTACACCTACTTTGAAAATATCTATAAAACCCGGGCCTTATAAGTCAAACATATATACATATATTTAAAAGTTTTTAGTACCTACACCAAAGATGGGTGGCAGATGCATAAACATAATTAGACACAAAAGTGATTATTTATGTGATACCTAATTCTCTCCAGCAGAAGTTAACACTTAACAATGAAAAATACAATAATCAGTCTGAAATATGTATGCGTAATTTTTTTTTCTTTTTTTTGTCATTAATTTTTCATTTTCTTCATGTCATCAAGCCAGTGATTCCTGGATCAGGAAGAAACAGTCGCTATCAATTTAAATGAGAAATAAATAAAGTAAAGGTGTATAAAGAGGAAAACTTGTTATATCAGGCATAATTTGCCAAGTTGTTTATTTATCAGATAATTTAATTAATGATTTCAATTTATTTTTTGCTATAACCACTAGCATCTGCAAGTTTTAATTACATGTACATATATTGAAATCCTACATTACAGCATGTTGATAATTAGAGTTTATTTGTTCTTCTTTTTCAGATCAATTAGTATATTCAAGATAATAATATGAAATAAATGTTACTTACTATTGCCATAGAATCATGTGTCCCGTTCCTGAAGATGTCATGAAAATATCTCTATTCTGCGGTAAATGGCGGCACAACCAGATTGTTCCATTTTGTTGATCATTTTCTACCACCTAAGGAGAAAATGTAAACTCAAAAAAACAAAGTGCATTTTCAGAATGCATCCATTCAAAATAACATTCACTCTAAAAGCAGTAAGTGAAATTGGTGAATGAAAGGCAAATAATATATTTCACCTGAGCAAAACCTTTCTTGGGATGCTGAGTCCGGGTATCAAACACATGAAATTTCCCTTCCAGCGTAGTGACTACCATTTTGTTCATAGGAATATCTTTTCGGTCAAATTCAATGCTGCATATCTAAAAATAATGGTCACATCATAAATAATAAATATACACAGTGATAAGAAAGTTGTTCTCAAAAATTAAGAATATTAATGACATACTCCATTTTTGAGGTTACATTCCCATCTAAGTGACATTGTTCTCAAATCAAACATTTTAACATCTCCATTATCATAGCCAGCGCAAACTATTCTTTCAGCATCATTAAATGAATTTCCAAAAGTAACAGTCCAACAATCTCTTTTGGTCTCTCCCGGACAAGGTTCCATATTAGCAACAGGTTTATCTTTTTGCCGTGGGTCCCACACTTTAACAGTACCTGTAATTTTATAATATATATATATAAATTTAAATTCTTTATCGAAAATAAAATGAATACATATTTTTGATGTTTATAGCGTTAACTTTGTAGTTGGACATAATTATAAATTTTAATTAAATAACTTTGTATAAACCACTTAAATAATGACTATACGTCTACCGGTTTTGATACCACTGTATCTTCATCAGGAGTGACGTACAACTGACTATCCATTACCTATTCTAGTAAACAAATCAATTCTGAATGGGTTGCTTGTTTGGTGGAAAAGGTAAAAATCGATTGTTTAAAAGAAAGATAAATAAATAAATCAAGTAGATACAACCGGCCCTAATAGTTATATGATGAAAACATACCAAAATAAGCTGATTCACAATGTACTATACAAAAATATGTTGTAATAAATAATGTCAGTAAAGTGATCTGATTCTTTTATTATCGCAGTGTTGTACCCAAGCATGCAATAGTAGATTATACAAACCTGGCGAGACAAGATTATTTTGTGGATGCATCTTAATATTAATTATAAATTTTAGAACCTAAACGTTTTTTTTTAAATTAAGATTAAGATTTAATTAACGTCTCTAGTGTTACTACAGATATTGCGTGAAATTGAGAATTTAGTCCAAATTTTATATGTCTATTGCTGGATTCGCCTATTTAAAATGTGTTTAAATAATCTGTATACAATTAATTAATGCCATGTGAATTTTGATGAATCAAAAAGTTACCATCTCGACTGCCTGTGACAATTTCCGGAGCACCACAATTCTTAGTACTTCCACCAATCCCCTCAATTGAATTTATCATGTCAGTATGGTCTTTTGCCGAATAAACCGTTGAGCACCTTTCGAGATTCCTGAAAATGTCGAGCCATTTTGGTTTAAAGGATCATTCTGGAATTTCACATTTTTCAATATCCATACTTGGTATTTATTTATTTTATTTTGGGGAAAATTAACAAGCAAAACAACAATCTTCAAAATATGAAATAATGGTTTTTAAAATTATGCCAATTACATATTTTCCACTGAATATAATAATTTACTTTAACTTACTTTGATAGCGAATGGATAGGGTGGAGGGGAATGTGGGACGGGAGTAGAAGGGAAGATATAATGTACAAATTAGTTAGGGTGCGGTAGTGTAGATATTGTTTGTTTTATGTTTCTTATTGTTGAATTGAAAATGTCAATGTGGTGACAGTTTGTGTTAAATGAATTTGTGGATCTGTACACAAAGGAGTTTTGTTTTTGTATTCAACATTTGGTTTGGTAGAGGATACAGGGCCTACATTCACACTGCACTGACACATAATTCTCATGCACGTTGTTGCTTCTAAAGGAGCCAAGTTATATTATACACATACCATATTTCAATATTTCCTAGGAAATCTCCCGTAGCAAGATGTCGGTCTTTTAGATTGGTGGCACCAAAGGTCGAGCATTTGAATGCATTGGGATTGTCTAAAACTTTGATTTGTGTGGCATTTCCCGAGTTTATTTCATAAATCTCAATAGTTCCCGTCCCTCGCGGCTGAGATCCGAGAACGATGAACTTTGCGGAGCATGGAATCCATTTACAGTCAAATAAAGAATAATTCAAACTTTTTTCTATATGCACGATTATTTGCGGTTTTTCAATATCCTCCATTGCGCTTACTTTTAGGATTAATAAATACTTATCAGTGATCAAACGTGAACATTTTAAAAGTACATAATATTGTGGTGATTTGACATTTGTTTGTTTGGTAACTATGGTTACATTGGTTATCCATATTTCCTAAAATTATCTATGGAAAGCTATCGATGGCCGCGATCTGGAAGGTACCTACCTACTTAGGCCCGAATACAGAGTCAATAGCATATAGTCCATCCAACTTATCTGGAGAATAAAGGAGGGCGTCCCAATCGTTGTGGTACTGCCCATAGTCTAAAAATTATCTCATTTATAGGGAATTTTTTGCAAATTCGTTTTTTCTTAAACAAGTTATTAAGCAGTATACGATACGATAAAAAACAAAAAATGTAAACTAACGTACAAATAAATTTATCAAAATACACATTTGTAAAATGCACAACGTCACAAAATGGCGTTTTTACAAAATCAAAGAAAAATACAATTTTTAGGAAAAAAACCAAACAATAATAATTATTTTATGCCGGCGCCACATTACGCAGATCTTCCGCCGCGTCTTTTTCGTTGCGCCAAATCGGCAAAGCAAATCCGCGCAGTGTGGCGCCGGTTTTATTCGGTGTCTCACACCTAATGATCATGACCACCATGTTTAACTCAGTAACACCCAAGGATATCAATCGGTTTAGGGCCGTTGTATCAACTTGGTTTATAGTAATCTTTCGTTCAAAACATAGATATTTTGCATTTTCCACCGATCAAACAACTCGCTCTCGTAAAAATCTATGCTTTAAATGAACTATTGCTATAAAGTAAGTTGATGCAACCAGTCTTTAATGTGCATAAATAAAAAAGTTTATTTTTGAAAAAATATGTTTATACAAATGAACTCGTTAATGAATTATATAATAAAAAGTATAAATAATAAAAATTCTATGTAAAAAAATTATCGAATTAAATATGTTCTAAAACATTTCTCATCTTACGGCTTCTAATTCAATTTTTCCACTTATCCTTGTTCTTTTTTTTCCGGGTGTAGATATTTTAATGCCCATTTCCACGGCCGCTTTACCTTCTTTAAATATTTTGTAAATTGCCGATTCAGAAAACCTGAAGAAATTGTATAATAGTAAAATAAAAAACTAAGTATGGGAAAATCATTATAACTGCATGGCAGCACTAACCTGAAGTGGCGGCAATAAGTCTATGAACAAAATCAAACAGTATAATTGGGGCTTTTAGACGTTGTTCCTCTTCAAAAAACGTGTGCATTTTCAAGATTATTTCCCGAACACCGCTTTTAATGGTTTTTGGCATGGTGACAATCTAAAATTTTCTTAAAAAACTATCAAAACAGTCGTGAACCCCTCTGTAAACAAAGTCTGTCAAAGGTCTGTCAGCTGTAGATAATCCAATATGGCGTCGTTAGTTCCAAATTTGGCCATTCTTCAGATAAGTTAGACGGACTATAGTACCAATAATATTATATACTTTTACGGGTTTTTAGGGCTATAGTCCGTCTAACTTATCTGAAGAATGGCCAAATTTGGAACTAACGACGCCCTATTGGATTATCTACAGCTGACAGACCTTTGACAGACTTTGTTTACAGAAAGGTTCACGACTGTTTCGATAGTTTTTTAAGAAAATTTTAGATTGTCACCATGCCAAAAACCATTAAAAGCGGTGTTCGGGAAATAATCTTGAAAATGCACACGTTTTTTGAAGAGGAACAACGTCTAAAAGCCCCAATTATACCGTTTGATTTTGTTCATAGACTTATTGCCGCCACTTCAGGTTAATGCTGCCATGCAATTATAATGATTTTCCCATACTTAGTTTTTTATTTACTATTATACAATTTCTTCAGGTATTTCTGAATCGGCAATTTACAAAATAGTTAAAGAAGGTAAAGTGGCCGTGGAAATGGGCATTAAAATATCTACACCCGGAAAAAATAACAAGGATAAGTGGAAAAATTGAATTAGAAGCCGTAAGATGAGAAAAGTTTTAGAACATATTTTATTCGATAATTTTTTACATAGAATTTTTATTATTTATACTTTGATGTATTCCTATCAATTTTATTGTGAAAAACGCGTCAAATTCGTTCTCTCTCTTCGGGGTGGTCGTGTTTTTTTTTTTTCGTAAGATTTCAGAGCCAAGGGTTCAATAATTTTAAAACGCCTTTTGTCTTAAGGATACTCTGGTCCTACGGCCGGACACGTGTGGGGGTGTTTGTTTAAAAGAAAGCCATAAATTTCTAAGGAGACGGGGTACATGATTTTTACCAAATTTTCTCCGAATCCGTGCTAAGGAAGCTATTAGTTTCTAAAACCACCATTTAACATTGTTCGCCAGTCCGTTTATTCATTGTAGAAAAATTTCGCTTTGCTTCCGTATTTGTATTGACGGTAATAAATTATATAGCCCCTAACCACAGTATAATAAATACATACAGTATGTTATCTTGGCAGTGTTCTTGAAATAAATACCTACGGCCGCTTGGTACTTAAACTTGGTTAAAAACGTACCAGGGCTGCTCATTGACTGACTCTTTATGGTTTGGGGTGCCATAAATTGACCTAAATGTATGCGTGGGAGCGTCTCACCCTGCTTGAGTCCGTACGTTACTGCAGCCCTGCGGCGACTGAGCAGTTCGAAGTATACCGAGATTTCGAAGGGCGTCGTTTCGGCTGTTTGTATGAAGATATAATACTGTATGCTTTACTATACTGTGCCCTAACCGGGGTGGTCTAAAAGCTAAATGTACCTAGACGCGCATTCCATCTTTTGTTTGGTTAGACTATAATAATTAATAACAACATGTATGTAAGAGCAACAGCAGAGGATAAAGTTAGCTGGATTGCGATATGTTAATATATAATTATAGGTAGACAATGATTAGGATTAATTTATTATTTTTAAATGTACATTATTATAAAATTATCAATCAATTGTATGTATGTCGAATGTAATCTAGTTGTAGTAATGTATTTTTGCTAGTGATTATGTCATAGTTCGGTTGACCACCGAAAATAAGTTTAAAAATAAGGTATGCTAAGATGTATTTTATCGTATAGATTTAGATAATTGGATAGTTAATAACATAATGTATATGTAATTCTATGTTAGGTATATTAATAATAATTTGATGTTGTGTGTTAATAAATTAATTGTTCATGTAATTAATTTTATGTAAAAATTATTTATAAGTTGTAGTAATTTTAAGATGATTATTTCTTGCTAATTAAGTAAAATAATATTAAGAGGCGTTACCAAAAATAAGACCTAACGAATAAGAATTAAGGGTTGGACAGGAGGGAAGTGGCCAAAACGCTGAAATGTATAAAAACCCTGCGTGGCCACTCCCACGAGCAGTTGGGACTTGGAAGCAGTTGGGAGTAGATCGTTGGAAGAGCAGTTGGGGCTTGGAAGCAGTTGGGAGTAGTTAGCACGGACCGTAGTGAGACAGTAGCTAGTTGGAAGTGGAATTGTGATGTGAAATACGGTGTCGACCGGCAGTGAGAGATGGCTGTCGGCCGACCATCAATTAAGTGAACCGCGGAAGGAGTGCCGAGAAGAAAGAGGGAAGAGATCTCGGCTAGTCAGAGCGACAGTCGAGAGGACCACGCCGAGAAGCCCCAGCGGAGGAAGAAGACTCCCTGGAGAGCCGGGTGGTCTGACGTGATCTTGACTGTCAAGGCGACAGTCAAGCAGGCTGAGGAGGACGCCTGAAGTCCACCAACAGCGGCGTCAGGTGGATTGATGTAGCCTGACGTGGCCGCTGTTACGGACAAAAGAAGAGGACAAGGGCGGAGCCGAAGACCATTGGAGATGGTCAGCTGGTTATCAGGGCGATAACCAGCCCGCCGCCAGCGCAGAAGGAGACCAGCGTGAGATGGGCCTCACGCCATGCGTCACCTTCGGCGTTGCTGGAGCAGAAGCGCGAGGGAATCGCGCGGCGACGTCGCTCCGTGATGCGTACAGCGTCGCGACGCCGGACCAGGACGTCGCCACGTTAAGGACGGTAGAAAGGTAGAATTAACGTTAGATAATAAGGTTAGATTTAACGATGAATTTCCAATTTCAATTATGTAAATATATGTACGATTCAAACTCGAATGTTTTCATTTAAATTTTCCCACCACCACTCCCTTAGTGATCATCGCTCCCCAAATTGTTTGATAGCACGTCAGAGCGGCGATCGTAGCCGGGGATCTGCCCTCTGAAAAGTGGAAAATGACCACGAGTGCGTATCAACTTTTTATTACAAAATTCATTAACGAGTTCATTTGTATAAACATCTTTTTTCAAAAATAAACTTTTTTATTTATGCACATTAAAGACTGGTTGCATCAACTTACTTTATAGCAATAGTTCATTTAAAGCATAGATTTTTACGAGAGCAAGTTGTTTGATCGGTGGAAAATGCAAAATATCTATGCTTTGAACGAAAGATTACTATAAACCAAGTTGATACAACGGCCCTAAACCGATTGATATCCTTAGGTGTTACTGAGTTAAACATGGTGGCCATGATCATTAGGTATGAGACACCGAATAAAACCGGCGCCACACTGCGCGGATCTTCCGCCGCGTCTCTTCTGTCGTGGAACATCACTACATTTCTTTCCATACAATATGCGCTTATTAAACACACTACGCGGATGATCGGTCGATCTATTTGCTTTGCCGATTTGGCGCAACGGAAAAAACGCGGCGGAAGATCTGCGTAATGTGGCGCCAGCCTAAAAGAATTATTATTGTTTGTTTTTTTTCCTGAAAATGGTATTTTTCTTTGATTTTGAAAAAACGCCATTTTGTGACGTTGTGTATTTTACGAATGTATATTTTGATAAATTTATTTGTACGTTAGTTTACATTTTTTGTTTTTTATCGTGTCGTATACTGCTTAATAACTTGTTTAAGTTAAAACGAATTTGCATAAAATTCCCTACAAATTAGATAATTTTTACACTATGGGCAGTACCACAACTGTTCCCCACGGAAACAATTAAATAGCAGGTGCGGTCCGCTGAGTTCGCTTCCGAAGCCCCGATGTACTAGCAGGCCGGGAGTGTAGAGCGCAGAAAATTCTCCAAGTAGAGAATCCGTGCCAAGTCGTCGCCTCAGGTGGTAAAAACAAGTCCAACAAATCCAAAATCGTAGCCAAGTCCAAATGCAGAAGTCAGTAGAAAATCCAGAGTCCAAATCCAAAGAAGAAAAGCAGGGGTCAAGCAGGGTGTGAAGTGAAACGCAGAATAAAATGTTCCAGTAGGCGTACTCGGCAGAGGCTCCCAGCAGAATGAGGCTCTCGCCCGCCCAGCGCAGTATTTATACAGTGCAGAAAGCTTCCCCCTGACTCGCGCCGCCGACCAATCAGCGCGCTCGATTCACCGGGCGCTCGGAGCGCAAAATGACGGCCTCCCGTGCCGATTCGCGGATTAAAATTAAATATTTTAATCGATAGCAAATTAAACGCCACCCCCCCCGGGGATTTTAACACATCATCTATACCAATCTATGTCTTGCCCATAGGATGATGTCGTTTACTGGAACCGCAAGAGTGAATTTACCTAGTTATTCAACAAAATATGCCGATTTACCGCGGCATTTTCAAGAATTAATTTACATTTAATTCGGTTAAAAATAGTAAACATGATTTTACGAGATTCTAAGTTATACAATTAGATAGATCTCAACCAAGCGCATCCTTTGGTGATATTTTCAAGTATGTCGGATAGATATTAATTGCGTAATAGGCAGACAAAGTATGTCACCACCAATAAAGCGCACTAGCTAACTTTCAGACACGCAAAAACATATCACTCCCCTAGATGTTCACATGAGGAACACAATAAAAAATGTTTCAGCTCGCTAGGACGTCTGTAACGTCCGTAATCAGAGTTCAAAAATATTCGCTGGTGGCCCTCGACTCCAGCCGCACGGCGCCATTATGGCGCCGGGTTTTTTCCATTACCCGCGCGGGCTGCGTACATACAGGCGGCGCGGTCAAGCGAGTATATCAGGGCCCACGCGAGATATTTTACTCTCAATTAAACATTTTTTATTTTAATTTCTACTTTACAATACCACACAAAGGACTCATTTGGCACATTTAAATACTTATGTATTTTTACTTCCTCGCCTCTTCGAGGCAGGACATTTACCTAAATTCCATCAAAATAGCGGCCATTCTATGATAGTCCGCGGCGCTCCGCGCGATTTAAAAATGATTTTATTCCCATCGCGCGAGCTTTC
>JADDOH010007387.1:0-81703 GCA_016648135.1 Agrypnia vestita
CCCCTATTCTCTTACCCCTTCCCCTCCCCCTGACATATTTTCAATGCAAATCTGTACCGTTTGACCGATCGGACTCAAAATTTGTAAACTTATTCTTTAGGACACGGCGAGTAACCCACTGACATATTTTAGATGCAAATCTGTACCATTTGCCCGATCGGACATTTGGAAACTTATTTTTAAGGAATCGGCGGTTAACATGCGGCATTTCCCCTCTATTCTTTTATCCCTTCTCCTCCGCTGATATATTTTCGATGCAAATCTGTACCGTTTGTCCGATCGGACACAAAATTTGAAGGAAACTTATTCTTTAGGACTCGGCGGGTAACATAGGCTACATTTCCCCCCTCTTCCTTTATTCCTTCCCCTCTTTCTGATATATTTTCGATGCAAATCTATACCGTTCGACCGATCGGACTCAAAATTTGGAAACTTATTCTTTAGGACTCGGCCTCAACATAGGCTATATTTCCTCCCTCCTCTTTTGCCTTTCTTTCCCCCCACAAATTTATTTTCAACTTAATCCTTAACCCGTGCAACGCCGGGTACGAACAGCTAGTAATAAATAAAATAGAGTCTGATATTTCGTTTGCCCAGAGGAGCCACGGCATGCCCGCACTATCATAGCGGTACCCACCCGGGTCGGTTTAGCTAGGCCTTACGCGTTCAAGGGCGATCGTCTATGGGAAGCCGTCGTCGGTTCTCTATGAATTGACAGAACTTTTGACACAAGGCATTCCTTGAAGATGGTTGACTAGAGAGATCTCACGAGTTGTTTGCGGCCTTGGACGGGTATTTATTGCTTGATTAACTTTATTTTGACTCATATCTTAGGAACAGTATTATCGTCGCTGTATATATAATTAATCCTATGTGAGATAAACGAATAATACTATTTTAAAAAATTATTGCACAGACTAGATTTATAAAAAATATTTTATAAATAAATAAAAAAAATAGGCAGACTTTCCAGAAGAACGGCAATGTTTTTTTTAGTAAATCTACATTATTTATATGAAAAATTGACAAATTGATTCATTCATCTCAGAATGTACTAAACGGCACATAATATTTATTATATATACAGCGACGTTATATTATATTATTTATTAGCTCATATCATTCTGTAATTATGTTATTTTTACGTAGGGCCGCAACCTTGGCGTTATAGAAATATTTTAAATGGCTACCTACGAGTCCAATGATATCTGGATGCTAAGTCAGAAGATTATCTGATAAAATAATGGGTCATCTATTTACTTTCACGAAATGATTCTGGATTGAAAGTTGTCTACAAGCAGCTTTAACAATGTGTGACGTCACGAGTGCACGCTATCTATACCTAAAAACCACGCGTGGTAGCTTCCCCGTATCAAGTAAAACTCAATCTTTTTCTATTAATTATAATATTGTTTTTCAAGGCAACATCATCAGAATGTGCTACACAAGATTCTCAGCGGAGCTATTGATTCTCTCTGTCTATCTGATATAAATTTGCATGTTAAACCCCGTATAAGAAACCCTGAGTTCTTCAGAATAAGTCAGCACACTAATAATGTCGGTTACTTTTCTCCCATTACAAGGTTGTGTCGCACATATAATTTGTATTGTGCCGACCCTAACATTGATGCTGATATTCTTGCAGACACGTTATCTTCGTTCAAAAACTCACTCATACACAACATCCATTTTCTAAACGACGACATGAACCTATAGATCATTAAATACTAATCGCACTACACTCAAACACAAATATATAATATACATAAATGTACATGTGAAATATAATTAATTACTAAAATACATGTTACTAGAGCATGCCGAAGACACTTGTAATTGGGATAATGGGCATAGTCTTCACTACAATGTTTATTATCTGAGTGTCATGTACCCATTATCCTGTTAGTGTCTCTAATAAATAAAAAAAAAAATAAAAAAAAGAAGACGACAGTCTTTAAAATTATATGTCAGACGGTTTTTTTAATGTAATATTTTCTACATAAATATCTGCAAGCAACTTTAAGCGAAATGGCTCTCGACCTAATGTTATGACATATTTTTACTTTTTAAACAATAAATTCAATTATCCCAATTATGAACCTAATTTTGTGTTATAGTTAAAGTAATGGATCATTTGAATGTTAATTTTTGAGTATATTTATCATCTGAATCTGTTATTAAGATTTTGTATAAGAATGTGCAAATTTAGTTTGCCACTGATAATATTACTATGATAAATAAATAGTAATTTAATTGTCAACTGACATTTTATTTTATGTTTGACAGTATTCACATCACCACAGAGCTAATGTATTTTATTTAACATCTGTTGATAATTATATTTTTGAGCTTATTGCTTGTACACATAAAAACAATATTTGAACCCACAATTCTCATTTCATCTATTGCTGGCTAGTTGGAATGCTACTGGAGCTTCGGCACTGGATACATTCTACTAAGATGGATGAGATCCAGGACTGAGTTCACGTTGTAAGACATCAAAATAAAATCAAAAATAAAATGAGAGAAAAAAATTCCGCTACCGGGAATCAAACCCGTGCCTCCTGAGTGAAAGCCAGGTATACTAGCCACTACACTACACAGAAGATGTCATTAATTGCGAGAAAATGTTTATAAAGCCAGTGTATCCAAAGAAAAAATATTTTAGAAAAACTATTGTGCGCTCTATAATAATATTTATCTGTGTATTAATGGTTCGCACCTTTGCTAAATTATAGTAGTATTTGTAGTGTATTTTTTAAGGCTCCCGCACATATGTACGGTGATGGCAACCTCCGTAGGTTTCTGCGTTCGAGTTTGCTCGCCCGGGGTTTCCAGCCCCAACTCCGGCCGTTTAATTTCGTTTTCTCATGTTACACGAAGTTACGGGGATAGACAGACGAACGGGCAGACAGCGAAATTATTATAATTGGGATAAGGGCACATTAAGTGTGCAATCTTCAATTTCTGTAAATATCCACTAGGGTACTACACTAGACTATCAAGTACCTATATATTATATAATACAGGCGCATGCAGTCAGTACATGAAACATGGTTAGGTGACGTAATAAATAAATGTATGCCCCTCAGGATGACAATTGATTAATATCTATTACTATATTTAATATCTTTCCCGAAGACATATTAGAGTTTCCCGTGTCATTTCATAAATGCAGCTGCTTCTGTGAAATTGTACACCCAGACTAGATGGCGTTAGTCATGCACGGCAACACTGCCTGCGCCGGCGCGGGAGAAACACATAACTTTAAACTCTGTTACAATAACTTTGCTCTGGTTTTGATTGCGAACGGACATACATATAATATAATAGATTCGTAATTTTTTTGGAATCATATTGTTCTCCGTGAGAGTTTCACCAGGCCGTATTTATCTCCGCGTGTTTTTTTGTGACGTGGAGAATCAAGACTCTCAAGACACCTGCAAAAACAAGGACTGCTCAACTGCTTCGAGGATAAAAACTATCACAGGTTAGTGGTTATTTTGACTTGATTTTGGTTGACTCGTATGTGTTCTTCAGGCAGAAAACGTAGTCTGATATTTTCTGCATTGTCATCTTGAGAGGCATTATTATAAGTGAATAGTAAATTCACAACAAGCGGATAGCTGTTTATACGCTGTCCGCCCATCATACAAAACATGAGTTAAAAGTTAAAATGTATTTAAAAAAAAAGATAAATAAAATATTTGTCCAACCGAATATTTTGATAAACTAAAATCTACATAATATTATAATAATTGTGATATGCATATCGCGAAATACATATTGTATTTAAATTAAATTCGTAAAAATTCTAATCAACTACATTCTCAATTCAGTAGAACTGACTGCATGCAACTGGTAAAATATTTATGTTATTTTTGATATACCTGTTAATTTTCTAGTAGAATTTTCTATTTTGAAAAATAATTTACATTTTGCAAAACGATGTGAAATTTTGGATGTCCAGGTGGGGGGGGCGGGGTGACTTATCTTTACTGCTAACTCCTAATAAATAGATATGCAATATTTGATAGAACAGTGCAGATTTTCATTGAAAATATATCAGGAGAAGGGAAGGGGTAAAGGGGGAGGGTGAAAATGTCGCCTATGTTACCCGACGGGGTCTTAAAGAATAAGTATACAATATTTGGATCAGATCGATCGAACAGTACAGATTTGTAAGGAAAATATATCCGGGTAGGGGGGGGGAATAAATAGGGAGGGGGAAAAGTCACTTAAGTCCCGGGTCCAAAGAATAAATATGCAAAATTTAGGTCACGTCGGTCAAAAGGTAAAGATTTGTATATAATATTTATCTGGGGGAGAGGGAGGAAGAGGAATAAAATATCATATATGTTTCCCGCCGGATCCTAAAAAAAAAGTTCGCAAAATTTGGATCAGATCGGCCGAACGGTACAGATTTGCGTGGAAAATATAGCAGGGAAGGGGTAGAGGGAAAAGGGGAGAAGGAAAACTTCACCTGTGTCACCCAAAGTATCCCAAAAAAAAGTATGCCTAATATGGATCTGATCGGTCTAACGGTACAGTTTTGCATGGAATATATATCAGGGAGGGGGGGGGGATTTCATTTATGTTATCCATCGGGGCCTAAAATTTGATTCAGATTGGTCAAACGGTGCAGATTTGCATTGAAAATATATCAGGGGAAGGAGGAGGGGAAAAGGTGGAGGGGGGGGGGAAACATCACCCATGTTACCCGCCGGATTCTAAAGAATAAGTATGCAAAATTTGCATCAGATCGATCAAACGGTACGGATTTGAATGGAAAATATATCAGTGGGAGAGGTAGGAAGGGGAGGGGAAAATTTCGCCTTTGTTACCCGCAGTTCCTAAAGAATAAGTATACAGAATCTGGGTCAGATTGGATAAATGGTGTATATTTGTGTAGAGAACAGATAGACAGACATTGAATTTTACAGGTAATAGATTACACCAACAATAAGAAAAATATAATGATTTGATACATAGGTGCATTATTTTATTTCTTTACAAGAATCTCTCAATCCTCAAGAATAAGAACAAATTTAAAGAATATTTTATTTTGAATTTAATAAGACAATTTTTCACATCCTCTTTTGAACTAATTTGTTTTTAATTTTTAATTTAAATAATTTTTTATGGTTAATTTTTTATTTAAATAAATTTATTATTGTTAATTTTTTATTTAAATAATTTTTTTTATTGTTAATTTTTAATTTAAATAAATTTTTTTATTGATAATTTTTTTAAATAATTTAATAAAATAAAAATAAATTTAAAAAAAACAGAAGCAGCGCAAGACAGGGGAACGTGGAAACACATGGAGTCCTTGGGCCCCCGACCCTTCTAGGACAAAAGGATGAAGATGATGAAAAAATTTTCTTATCCTTTTATATGGAGAAAAATAAATAATATACAGGGTGTAACAGAGCTAATCCACAATACTTTACACGTGGATTCCTGCCTTGATTTTGAGTTGAAAATGTTCAAGCAACCATGACGTAATATCAATAGTTATGGAGTTATCCAATATCAAAGTTTACATTTTTTCCAATATTTCTGACTTACTTTTTACAAAACGTCGAAGTATCATTACAGTAACTTATATCGATTACGAAAAATTCGTTCGTTTCAAAAAAAGTTAAATAAAATAATTAAAACCCTGAAAAAATCCAATTGGGATGTTTCTCAATTGGAATTAGAAGGTTTTTATCATTTAATTTGACTTGTATTAAAGATAATTCATTTTTCATATTATATAAGTAACTGTAATGATAGCCTAACGTTTTACAAAAAATAAGTCAGAAATATTGAAAATGCAAACTTTGAAGTAGCATATCTCCTTAACTATTGATAAATATGTCATAGTTGTTTGACCATTTTCGACTCATAATCAAGGCAGGAATCCACTTGTAAAGTATTGTGGACTAGCTCTGTTACACCCTGTATAATGAATTATTATAACACATTTTACAGATAAATATTTACAAGCTCGCTTCGAGAAGGATGTTCTCCTAGTACGGCACGGCCATACGTTTATCTACATAGTTCATTTTTCGCGTATTGTAATTATATAAAATATACATTTTTAAAAAAATGATTTTTTTTAGTAGATTGAAGTCAGCTACAAAGAAATTCAAATCTAACCGTCTAATATTTTCTAATCTTCTTAAGTATACATATTTTAAATACACACTAATACAAATATTGCGTTTGTTAACACTTAATGGTAAAAGTAATGGGACACATATATTATGTCACGGCAACAAATATTTTTCTGATCCGAAAAAATATTCATAAATTCAATAAAATAAATAACCGATCTTCGGTCTCTGACTAGGGCGGATGCTAACCCATGCACTACCGACGGGTGTGAATGAAGTGTAAAAATAACGTTTAAAAATGCCTTAAGATTTTTATGAATATAAAATTAATATTAGGTCCTTACATATGAAATTGGCGTTTTGCCGTACTGGCAAATTTGATCTCAAATATCTTCTCTTTGGTTAGGAATTCCAAATCCAAATTTATACAGCTATTTACTCATGTATTTGTGTTTTGAAAATTATAATTCATTTGTTTTTTCCTCAATTGTTTTTTTCTTTGCGTCACTCAGTTTACAAAATGAAAAACTTGAAATATCGCGTTATTTACGAGTATGAGTTCCACCGTGGCACCAGTGCTGCAGAAACGGCTCGAAGGATTAATGATGTGTATGGCGACGGTGCCGCAAAAGAAAACACAGTGCGTTTTTGGTTCCAACGTTTTCGTTCTGGAAATTTCGACCTGCAGAACAAGCCCCGTGGACGGCCGGAGACCAAAGTTGATAATGAAGAATTGAAGGCTATTGTGGAAACGGATCCATCGCAAACCACATCCGAGTTAGCTGCAGGCTGCGGTGTTAGTGATAAAACTGTTTTAATCCACTTGAAGCAAATTGGTAAGGTGAAAAAGCTTGAAAGGTGGGTACCTCACGAATTGAGTGAAGCAAATCAACAAACGCGCGTTGACTGCTGCGTTGCATTACTCAACCGGCACAATAATGAAGGGATTTTAAATCGAATCATTACCTGTGATGAAAAGTGGATCCTGTACGATAATTGGAAGCGCTCATCGCAATGGCTGAACCCTGCCGAACCAGCCGAACCATGCCCTAAGCGAAAATTGACTCCAAAAAAGTAACTTGTGAGCGTTTGGTGGACTAGTGCTGGTGTCGTTCACTACAGCTTTCTTAAATCTGGCCAGACGATTACGGCAGATGTCTATTGTCAGCAACTGCAAACCATGATGAAAAAGCTAGCTGCTAAACAACCGAGGCTGGTTAATCGCTCTAGGCCACTGCTGCTTCATGATAACGCTAGACCACACACTGCACAACAGACGGCTACCAAATTAGAGGAGCTTCAATTGGAATGTCTAAGACATCCACCGTACTCTCCGGACCTTGCCCCAACAGATTACTATTTTTTTCGAAATTTGGATAACTTCTTGCAAAGGAAAAAATTCAACTCCGATGGGGCAGTCCAAACCGCCTTCAAAGATTTTATTGATTCCCGTCCGAATGGTTTTTTTAGTAAAGGGATCGATGAACTACCTATGAGATGGCAAAAGTGCCTAGATAGCAAAGGTACATACTTTGATTAAATAAATATATTATAATAAAAAAAAATCGGCTTTATGTTCCTCCCATACTAAACGTCAATTTCATATGTAAGGACCTAATATTATGTTGACCTGTGGTCTATTTTTCAAATATTTCAAATCTTATGTAAAAACGAAAAAATAATAAAGAACATAAGTGTGAAAAATATAAATATGTGTATTAAATTCGAACACAAAAACGTCAGCATTATATAATTTTTTATTTATTATAATTTAACACCACAGTCCACTAGGGAATTGGTTAAATTAAGATAGGTAACATGACGCACTTCACACCTTATACAGGAATGGAGGTGACAGGTATTGATCTCGGTACCGGTAAAGGTTAATGTGAGACTTAATGTAGGTAAATTTGATCTTTTATCAAACAGTTTCTAATACACAGCTTAGGTGACAATTTTTCTGGGGTTCCCGCCGAATAAACATATTATCGTGTTGGTATATTTGAACCAGAGGTTTTTTATCGCTGTATAATGTTACTAAAATGTTGATATTTGTTTTAAGTCGTCGATTTAAACCTACGTCTATAAAACTAAGCACCCTATAGTAGGGACTAAAATGAAAATTTCAAATACGTTGTCTTTTCGCGGTTGGGTAACGGCCTTGTGTAAAGATTTACATCCATTAACGTATTTTTATGGTATTGAAAATAAAGGGGTTCATGTTTTGAAAACTTTACCCTTAATGCCCAGAATGGCGCTTCGGCGCTAGCAGCTTGATGCGCCAAGTTTCATTATTCTCAACTGGCTTCGCCCCCTCCCGTGACCCGCTGGACACGCCTCCCGGTCGGCGCAGAGTCTCGATCTAGCCAAATGGGGCTTTTCCCTCAGGTGTCCACCAGGGGTGGTGAGGAGAGACGTCTTCGCCGCCTCGGAGGGGAGAGAACGCGCGCGAGCATTACTTTAAATAATATGCTGTTTTGAGATACATTTGTAAGGGGATCATAGGTTTTCATGGCCAATAACAGATAATAGAAAAGTTTTGTTTGGGTTAGTCTCCCGCGGGTATGTTTATGTCGTAGTCGACGTTTCGGGCGGCATTTTAGTGGCCCACGACAGCTTTTGTGAACAGATCCATGGCTGATTAACACAAACACTAATATATATTATGGAGTTGAGATAAATCTGAGTACCGTGTACGAGTTTTGAGGTTATGATTTGGAGATAAACTCAGATTGGAATTGCATTTACATTTATAAGGCATGCAGCGAGTACATTGAAGCATAACTCTTACGTAAATATATATTTAAAAATATATACCTTGCATTTTTCCTATCACAATTATCATAAATCAATTCAGATTTAAATATATTATATTTTCCTCTAAATATTTATTTTGGATATTTTTTTCCTAAAATTTTGCATTTATTTTGCAAAAACGTTTACTAAAGGTCATGCTTCAATGTGCTCGCTGACATCAATATGAAAAAGAAACCCTGAAAAAAGAGTACGAGTTTAAATACTTTTTTTTTAAATCCGAAGACCAATAATTTTGAATTGCGAAATAAGCGATAACCAGCCAGACAAAGGTATGAAGAAATCGGCCTTGTCTGAAAATTACTAAAATTCGTCTAGTGAAATCTTTAGTATTTTCCATAGCCTTGTATGGAATGGAAACATGTACATTGAGTATGAAGGAAAGAAACATTTTGGATACTTTCGAGATGTGCTGCTGGAGGCGGATGCTGGATGCCGTGGACCGCAAGGCGCACAAATGTCTTTATTTTCCAAGAGTTCATAAAAAAACTTTCGACAACATGCAGAAGTTTTGTTCACTTTGGACATTGTTCCAGAAAGCCACGGTGACGGACGTCTCATTAAACCCCGTTCTTGCGGATAGTAGAGGGAGGGTGAGTGAGAGAATGGTTTCTTACGAAATGGACACACCAGCGCAGCGTGGCTCATGACCGCTCCAGAAATCGCGGGACCACGACGCTCAGCGTGGAGCGCACTATAAAGAGGACGAAGAGTCACATCAAAGTCTATTAAACAGATTTGCGCACGTGGATATCACAAAAGCATAATTAGTATCTATTTTCAAGCTTAAGTGTCTACTCTGCTTGCCTTAGCAACCGTGCAAGTGTGCAACAAATAAAGAGGCGGAAATAGGTTTTACCATCCGGGTCGAAATAATATATTCATCCCTTCCGTAATACAATTATCGTATTTTGTAGGTTATAGGTACCTATAAT
Source organism: Agrypnia vestita (assembly GCA_016648135.1). Lineage (NCBI taxonomy): Eukaryota > Metazoa > Arthropoda > Insecta > Trichoptera > Phryganeidae > Agrypnia > Agrypnia vestita. Next base: position 9,857 of record JADDOH010007387.1, read on the forward strand.
CAGGAATTTAACAAATATATCTAAGTCTTTTTTCAACCTATATCAGTTCAAATTTATTTAAACACAAATACTCACATGATTTCGATATAATTAAATCACGTACGACTATATTATTGTACCTTGTGTGTTGGATAAGTTATAAATCATTATTTAAAATAATGTGCATTCACCGAAGCCCCAGAATCACACCCCGATACAGGTGCTCCCCTCGCCCGCGCCTAGTTTCACCCCCGAACAAATGTCTACAAATACATCAATAACAAATTTGTATCACCTATGTATATCGACGTGAGTTGTTTTAGGTCTGAGTAGCCGTCCGCTGAAGATAAAGGTATTATTTTTCTATTTTCAGGAGAATCGAATGTCACTCTTGCCGAGACGACTTGGCAGTGACGCGCTACGACGGGAGGTGGTGGGGGGGGGGACGATTTTCAAGTAGAATCACTTTCCTCTTTACCAAAAAAATTAACGAGAAAGTGAAATGAACGTCATTTGATAATATGATCTCAATCTGTTCCTCTTTAATCTGTATGTCGAACTTTTATTATTTGACTTTTCATTATTAACATAAAACAAATTATTTAAATTATTCAAAAAATTAGAAAAATATACAAAAAAAATATAATATCGCTCACGGATGTGGAAATCTTGATAAGCAATTTGGGAGATGGACCTCGACGGAGATGAAGGAACACACAGTGTTAGGGAAATGAAAACGTTTGGGTGCCAATTTTAGACAAGAGCACGCCTTACCTCGGTGTTCGCCTCGTTCGTGACTTGTCAGACTTCCAACCTGGACCTTGCGAAGACGCGATCACACAATTCAAAACCCCGGGGCCGACACGGCACTGTGAAGAATCTTCCAAAACACTTCATTATGTTCCCTAATCAGAAGGGCGGCGGTTCATAAGTCCTATCAGAAAGACTACACACGGATCACAAGTCCTTATTAGATGGGTTAAACACAGTTTTCAAAATCCTTTTCAGGAGGATGGCAATTTTATTTCATGCACTAAGAATACACACGTCGGAAGAGTAATCAAATCAAGTCAAGTCGTCAATAAAACATCAATCGGGCGTGCAATATTGGGAAACAGAGGAGGGTGGAAGGTATATTGTGGGTGTGTTTTGGTTTTAGGTTTAGACGCACGAACTCGGTCCTTTTCATAAAGATCGAACACTATGTACCGAAAAAATATTACTTTCCAGCAACATTCCTTCTATAAGTAGGGACGACCGAGGTGAATTAACACAAAATTTACATTTCAGGTGATAACTTTTCTAATTTTTTAAATGTTCAAGTTTTTTGTTTGTAACATTGTGGAAATTCATTTTTAATATTTAAAAAAATTAGGGTAAACAACACTGTTTTATTCCACTACATTTATTTTGAATTGTTAGAACGTTTTCGGGATTTCTCCCATTGTCAATAACAACACGTTTACAACAAAATTAAAAATAATTCGAGACAGAATTTATAGGGATTGGGTGGGTGTAATGGCGGTGGGGGTCGGGGGCGGGGTTAGAATGGATAGGAGTGGAGAGGTTATGGGCGGTATCTGGATGGATATCTAATTTTTTAGTTAATTTTGTAAGGGAAACAATTTTAGAAAGATTTTTTTTTGTTTATTGGTTCTTTAATAATTAAATAGCATAAAACGAATTATAAAATAGTGAAAACTATAAATTTATAAATTTAAACAGAACTAGTCAAGTTTTCCAACCCTCTTACTATCGAGGTAAATAGAAACAGCATCTGAGGCGGATTGAAACATATATTATATTAAAATATTTATATTTAACATAATAAAAAGTTTTTTAGGAGTGATATTATGTTTTGTTTAATGAAACTACAAAACGATTAATACCTTGGTCAATTAACAAAAAAACACTAATAGCTAGGTAAACAATCATAATGACAATGTATTTTATTATTTATTATTCATGATCAATCAATAAACATCTTAAACGATCGTTGAAATATTTAAGGAATATATTGAAATCATTTTCTTGCATCCAACCCGAAGTGTTACCTGTCCCAAACCAGCCTGTTAGACTTACGCGAATATAATGATCTTTTACGAGGAAAGATAAACATTTCCTATAGCGTTTACACGTTTATAGCGAGAGCTACTATTCTAGGGTTCCTCTCTCTGCTGTCTCATGACACCGACCTGTTTTTTACCCTTTCGAGTAAAAATCCTATTTGGGTTTGTACATTAGTCACTCCTACCTCGTCAATATTTCAAATATCAACATCATTAAATGTATGCACCTCTAATTAACGTTTATAATTATCACACGAAGTATGCTCGTTTTATATAGAATTTTTTTGTATGTACCCATGGTTACTTATGGCTATATTTATCGGAGGCTTTTAGTTTTTTAATGAAGTGAAACAAAGGAGAGTAACTGAGGTCGTATAATTTCGTTTGATCTCGAAGGCTTTTTTCCTTAAATTTACCTCATCCACCGCTAACAATTTTCGTTTAAAAAAAAAATATATTATCGTATAATTTTGGATTATTCGAAATTTTAACGATTGATACATTGCTTAATTTTCGAGCCCGACGCTTGGAGTAGGCGCGAAACCTGTTTCAATGAGAAAGGGAGTATAATAGAAACTTGTTTTTTATGGGTTAGTTTTTTTATCTGTACTGAGTAGAGTGAGCATAGTTCGTAAAAATTCTGCTGCTGCTATAAATCGATGCCACTGTGCAGAGCAGCCTTAAGTTAGCTTTGGCCGTGAACATGTCCATAAAGGATAATAATCTGCAATAAATGGTGGTGCCCGGAGCAAAGGAGGGTGATCTCCAACTCGTTGGACCGACCAGATTTAAAGGGCTGTCCTGTCCATGTTCATGCCGTTATAAAACGGCGATTCTCCGAACCGCGAGCTGGCAAAAATGGCAGAGTCTGAGAATCCATGAGGAAATCAACAGGTAAGTAATTAAGGGACCAATTGGACCATCATTATTTGGGGAGAGAAAAGTAATGCATTGTAAAACTTTAATCTCTGTTCAATTTTATAAAAAAATACGATTACATAATATTTATTAATCTACCGTGCAATCACATTACGAATTCTTAAATTAGTTATCCCTCTAGCAAGACATATATATAACTGTTGCGCAAATAAATTGTTTTCATTCCTCCCTAACCTAAACCGAGTAATATTCCGTATAAGAACATAATATTTGATTTCAATTTCAATCAAGAACATAAGAAAAGATTGAATTGGACGTAAATGAGGATTCTGAATATTAATTAATTAAATTTACTTGTTAGTTAAGCAGGTATTCGGGAAATAATATAAGAATTGATCATAAAAGAATATTAAATGACATCATTATTTCTCGATGGCGGTAAAAATAAACTTTCTGGTTTGTGTCTTCTGGGGTACCATGCCATGTTTTTACGACCTTTCTGGCCAACGTTTCGAATCCCATTGCAGGGTGTCCTGCTCAGTGGTCCTGATGTACCCTTGACCATGCTGCCCTACATTGGTGTTTCTTTGTTTTCTTTTAATAATCTTGCAATTTCACTTTTTCTGTTTATTTCTTCTATTTTCTCTTTACATTCTTGTTAATTTCATTGTGTTTTCTATCGTTATTTTCCATTTTATTTGCACAACCATGTTATCTTTCTGTTTTGTATCATATTTTGTCAATTTTACGTTGTCTCTCCTGATCGGTGTCATACCGGTGGTTTTACCTTTTCTGGCACAAGTGCTACATGTTTTTATTTTTGTTTTGTCCCTTTCCCTCCAAGGAGGGGTGTTGATTTATTTTTGTCCCGTGCGATGTCTCCTCGGGTGTTCTTATGTTGTATTTTTTAGATTATAGATGTTCTTTTATTGTAATTTTGTAAAACCTCTTTTAAAATAAAGACTTTTAGCATGGGACATTGAAGGTTTTGCGCGACCGACTCGCCTGGTCTTGCTTCTTGTTATGCTGGGACGCAAGGCCGGGCGGAGAGGACGCTTTAGCATAAAATAATGCCAACCAGGCGGCGAATGTGTTGGGCTGATATGGACGCTTCGGCGCATAAAACAGCCCAGGGTATGTGGTGGGTCACCTTCAATGCAGGGTGTCCTTGATAAACTGAAAGGTATGCGTGTCATTGTTGGGGGGATTTCAACGCTCTCTCTCCCCTGGGAGAGAGTGGGACCGTAACCTAGATAGGCTTGGTTTTGAGTGCCAGGAGGTAGTTGAGGATTTCATAGCCAGCAACTAATACCCTCAACGCCCCTGGTCACCCGACCACTTTCTCCGATCCTGCTTGGGAGTGTTACGTTGACATCACCCTCTGCACTGACAACATGGTGGGGCTGGACCAGGACTGGAGGTTGCTGGACAAAGTGGTCGTAGACCACCGTCTAGTAGCTTTCACGATCGAAAAGGCCCCACCACAGATCCCAAGAACTGAACGACGTTTCAGAAAGAAAAATGCGGACTGGGAAAGATCGGGGAAACTTTGAGAGATGAGCTTTGCGGGGTTTTTGAAACAAATGTGAATGAACCAACCCTGATAGGTGACTGGTTCAATGAAGCAGTGGTTAGGGCGGCAGACCTATCTCTGGGACGAGCTGGGCCAGGCGGGCCGATGAAAGCTGCGTGGTGGACGGGAGAATTGAGTCGATTGCGAGCAGCTTATAGAAGGGCATACCGACGTCGTGGCGCCGTTCGGTATGTTTCTTTGGTTTACTATATTACTCTAATTTTTCTATTACTTTAAATTTTTTTTTCATCTCCATTACTATGTTTCTTTTGATTTTGTATATATTATTTTGTTTACTTTCCTTTAATAAAGAGTTTCTTTCTGTGGGAGAGGGACAGTGAATGGATTTTTGAAGGCCTCTCCTTGCCGGGTCACCCTTTATACGACGCGGCACGGAGATGGCCTTTAGAGTAAAAAAATGTCAACCTGGCGATATATGAGTAGGACCGATATGGGAGCTTTCGCTCATAAAACATTCCTGGGAATGCGGTGGGTCTCTATTCAGGGTCCATCATCGAAGTGTTGGTGTTGTGGTTAAGTATTGGCTTCCAATATCGTGTCGATAGCAGAGTGAGAACGTTGTCAGAAACGTTGGCCAGAAAAGTCGTAAAAACACAGCATAATACCCCAGAAGACACAAACCAGGAGATTCTGAGTGACCGTGAAAACCTAAGAACATTCAAAACAGACTTTGTCCAATAGACTTGTCTTTTTTGAGGCTTTGAAAATTTGAGGCAGCATGAAGTGGGGAAATGAAAAGGACGTCAACTTTTAGTCAAAAATTATTAATAGACGAGTCACAGCTTTATGGCCATCTTCAGTCAATTTTTAATTTTATTATCAATCAATCGCATTACTTGCTCACTCGTGACGTGACGTGAAAGAGAATAATCCTTCTGTATTCAACACTTTCTTTCATATCATTTGTGTATCCTGATGTGCTTTGAATATTAAAGTTTTTATTAATACCAGCGAATATTCTTTATAACACTGATAAGCTAGTGTTTTTGTTTTTGTTTTTACTCTGTTATTTGCCTAGATTTCGTATCGTCTAAAACATCAGTCGACGAAGAAGTTATATTATTCAGGATGAAAACGAAGAAATTTTGTTAAATTAATTACATGAAACAATAAAAGATATCTAGAAAGAAGAAAAAATCTTGAATGGACCAAGTATTTGGTTATGACCGGGATACGAACCCAAAATTTAATCTTACCAAAAGAACGAGTTAAAGCTACCATTTAAATTTACAACAATTTTTTGACTTATATAATATGTTGTCTTATTGTAAATGAGACATTTATTATTGTCATATAATCTTGCCTTTTTGTCTCTTTAAAATTAAAATCTACAACTTTCATAAACTTATATGGTTAAAGTAGCATATCCGGCAAGAGAAAGTTCTGTGTTCGAAACTAGGTAGAAACCAAATATTCATTCGATAGATAGATTTTATCTGTGTAGGTAGGTACATACATTTTTAATTGTTTTTTTATTTTTTAATATATAACGATGTATGTTTCAAAACTACAATTTCGCAATATAATGTTTTTATTTTCATACAGAAATATTTATTTATATAAATAATATTTAAATCAAAGTGGACAAGGTCGTCCTTTATAATTGATACCACAATTAATATTTACGTTTAGTTAAAATCAAATAAAGTGATAATGTCTTTACAGGTATTGGCAGAAATATATTTTGAATATTGAGAAAGTATCTATCTGCGCATTTATTTGGATCAATTGGTTGTAGTACCGCGTGTTATGATTTACTGAGAACGTAGATTCGTAGTTGGGTTAGGTTAGGTTAGGTTAGGTTAGGTTAGGTTAAGATATGATTTACTGAGAACGTAGATTCGTAGTTGGGTTAGATACAGAAATGCGAATCGTAGATACTAAATCTGAGGGATTTATTTTCCCATTGAAATTCTTATGAAGAAAAACGTGATCCCGTATTTGACCTTCTTGAGAGAGGTTTGGAAGTTTGAAAAAGACATTTTAGCTTCGTAATTTGTAGAATCTCCAGACAGCTGTGAACTATCTAGTAACATATAGTTGTTTGATGTAGTCGATTTGAAAAACTCCAAAAACAGATAAAGATATTGAAATTGATGAAAATAAAATATTTTAAAAATTATTTATCCACGATAGGAGAATAAAATTTAGGTAGAAATTGGGTTCTTGACACGGAGCTAATTAATTATTTGTATTTTATTTTATTGGCACTTATTGAGGTACATATTCAACTATTATTATTTTGTTAGAAAATTTAAAAAAAAACAGTAAATAGCCGCGATGTGTCTATTTTCGTAGAACTCCTCCTTCGTGACCGACACGCAACTTTTACTGGTGCACGTTTGTTCGGGACAGAAAATAAGATCATCTACGTATTAAGAAATTTTTGAATGATTATTTTTAACAAATAGTTTACCGGATGACAAAATCTGTATGTTACATTGACGACATTTTATTTATAAATGAGTACTACCTGCATGACCTTCTTCTCTGTTTCGAACAAACATGCAACGTGAAAAGTTGCATGTCAGTCACAGAAGACGAGTTCTACAGAAATAGACATAACGCGGTCATTTAATGTTTTTTTTTTTCAAAACAAAATCTAGAAAATATTAGTTTAGTATATACTCAAACAAGTGACATTCAAAATGTATAAAAATAATCACCTCCTTGCAAAAATCACCCAATTGCTAGTTACATTTTGTTCACCCAAGGTAGCGTAACCCCTTACAGAATTTAATAAAAGTATATTTTGATACACACCTTGATATAATCTTTAAATGTATACATTTATCATAAATTAAGTACAATTAATGAAATTGAGATAAACTTTTTTTAACTGAATTTATAGATAAAGCGGAGATTTTAAAATTGACATGTTTTGTCAAAATGCTTTTAAAACACGCAACTTGTTTTAAAAAGCAGTTATCAATAATTATAAAAGTGTTAATATTTTCAAATTGTTTCAGCAACTTCATTTTCTTTTTTCAACTCCTTATAAACCCCTCAATTGATGTATAAAATAATATTATCTTTCGGAATTTATTATGGTAAAATTTTCATCAAATGGTAACAAAAGAAGAAGGCATTTATCGTACGCACAAAAGTTTACATAATATTTTATTTATTTATGGTTTTTTGTGTTTAATTTGTAAAACTCCATATTTATTTTTTAGCGAAATTTAAAATAAATAAAAAATATTTGATATTTATTATTAATGAAATTTAAAATGAATTATTTTTAATAAATATTATTATTAGTAAAATTTTAAATAAATTAAATTTTAATAGATATTATTATTAAGTTTAATTAAAACGAACATTATTAAATTTTAATAAATATTATTATTAGTACTATTTGATAATGGCCTTGCAAGCCGTTGAAACAGCTGTCACACTAAAAATAGTTAACCCGCAGAACTTTATAATTATATTTATTAAAAATTAATTTATTTTAAATATCACTAATAATAATATTTATTATAATTTAATTAATTTCAAATTTCATTAATAATAATTAAAAAAATTAAATTTATTTTAAATTTCGCTAAAAATTTCCATAATAAATTCATTGACGCAAAATAGTTAAGTTTCTACATCATTCTTTCCAACAAAAATATTTTAACGTTTGTAGCGTTAAGTTTTTTTTTAAACATAATTATTAATTTAATCAAATAACTAACTTGTATTAACCAATTAGATCAGTGTTTCCCAAACTATAGGTCGCGACCCACTAGTGGATCGTGCACAACACCGCGCAACACGTCTCGTCCGGGTCATGTCATGTTTATTATAGAAAAGGAATTGCAACCAGATATCAATTTTTATACATTTAACAGGGTTGAAAAAAAACTTAAACGCCTACTTCGAAGAACACATTAAAAAATTGAACTGCATATGTAATACATTTCAAGACAACGTACCAACAGAAATATCGACAAAAGCAAGTGGACAGCTTATTGATTTATCGAAAGATACGACTCTGACAAATACTTTTAATCGCAAGCTATTAACAAAATTCATAGTTACAAAATGTATTGGGAAAATGTAAGACATGGGTCCCGAAAATTTAATTTTTTTTTGGTAAGTCGCGGTCCTGTCAACTTTGGGAACCACTGAATTAGAGTGTGAAGTTAGATTAATCAGTGGTAGATCAAAATCAGTTATTCCGCTTTCCATACCACTGCATAAAATATAATAAATGTCTAAGTTTTACATATTATTGTGTTAACTTCTATTCAATAAAACAGATCCCGAAATCACCTGCCAGAATATCTTATCTTGGTCGTAAGAGATGGTCTTCCTGAATATTTTTAGATATACGAATAAACGACAAAGTGGATCAAGAGCTTTTGCCTGAGAATACCAAAAAGCTGAAAGTAGTAAAAAGGTTGTAAAATATACGAGATGATGGAAAAATATATTTATGTATAAGCGAAAAGAAGGAAGGATTTCTTTAACTGGGTAAAGAAATTCAAATGCGAGAAAAATTGTTTCCAGAAACAGGGGAAAACGTACGCTACTGTGAACTGCGTACCATGAAAGAAAATACCCGGAAGCAGTCTCGTAGTATCACGGTTACTTGAAACAATTTTAAATGCGAAAAACATGCTTTTACTAGCATAATCGGGGTGAAAATAATGAATAACTTTTACTATAAATATTAATCGTTAATATTAAAAAAGGATAATTATAATAATAAAATTTGTTCATTACGATCTTTCAACACCAAATTCCTCCCAGTGCTTCTTCGTTGATTTTGTTTTGTCTTCCTACATATTATGGTGTCTTGTTGTCTTTTGTCTTTTTTGTTGTTGTCTTCCTAGTTGTCTTCCTACATATACATATTAGCGCAGCTACCAACTAACATATCAATTTACATCGGATTGAATTCAAAAATGTATATTTTTAGTAACTTCTTTTTTCCGATTCTTAGAGTCTACGACACTCGTGCCATACCGCCTATTTTATTACTATAAGTGCATCAGTTTTAATAGTTTTGACACTTTTACGAACTACTTATTATTGTAAACATTATAAGTTACATAAAGCTTCTTTCTTTAGGATTTGCTATAAATACCTACATAGTTTTTCAACAGTCATATTCACGTATAAAGTTTTTCTTAGAATTAGCTACAATATTAATTTTATATTGCTCATATTTGCGTAAAATTTTACAAGAATGATAGGGTTGGTTGATCTTTATAACTGCATAAGCTACGGATAGGTTTAAACCTAAAGTTTTCTTGTAGTAAATATATATTTCAAGAATGTCAGATGGTAATATGTATATTATTTGATGTAATAAAGCATTTCGGTATTTTTTAGAGTTCAGATTCAATAGAGTTCGTTTTCCAATATTGATAATGACATTTTATATGTAAAATAATTATATATGTCAAGTATTTTGAATAAACACATTTATTAAAAATTATATTATCCTAGGTTAGTTTTATAAAGGTAGACATTCGTAACTTTGAGATCACTTGAGAACTATCTTAAAATTGACACGACGCACTACTTTGCAATGGTATCCGATGTGAAAAGATACCCCTGCAAAGCCTTTTATCCCTATCTATTGAATACCTATCAAAACTTAAGTTAGGTCGGTCAAACGGTGTAGATTTGTATAGAAAAAATAAGGGGGGGGGGGAGTAGAGGGATGGGTAAAATGTCATTTATATTACCCGCCTTGTCCTAAGGAATTAGTATGCAAAATTTGGGTTAGATCGGTCGAACGGTACAGATTTGCAAGCAAAATATGTCAGAGGGAGGGGGGTAAAGGTGGAGAAGGGACTGTCACTTTTGTTACTCACCGTGCCCCTAAGAATTTGTCTTCTGCGCATTCCCCCACGACGCCAAAAATTTTCAAAAAGTTTGCCGGCAACTATAACACTGTTATCAGTTTGTTATTTTTTTTAATTTTTGCATGAAATTTTCACCAAACATTCTTAAGACTTCAAGCTTTAAGAAAATGCAAAAATTTAAAAATCATATTTTTCGAAATGTCTAGGTAGGTATTCCCCCTTAAGTAAACTAATCTTGCGATTGTTATTGACTCATGTAAATAGATTGTTAGGGAAATTGTCTTGTTTTTAAGCAGATAATTTATATTTTAGTTTAATTTTTCAAAGAAAAATGTAAAATATTCTTCCATTTCCTCTCCCTTACTCGAGCTGATGGCTACTATAAAACTCCTCCCTTCACTGCGGTCCGCGTCAGTTCCTATCCCCCTTCCCCTATTAGTTAACCTGTTTACTGGCATCCTGGACATCCTCGCAGGTCCCTTTGCGTATCTTCTCTTCTTGATTACAGCGGTGATTAGGGGCCGGCATGATAATTCTTCCGCAAGCGTATATCTGTGCTTAAAGCTCAATTTGCGGTATCTTTGAGCTTTGTTGAGGATTCCAGGATTCGCAGCTATGAAGAAGAACTGGCAAAATGATCGCGTTGCAAAGTCGCAATTTTATTTAGACAAAGTATAACTGAGAGTTCGAGACAGTTGTCATTATTAAAGACTGCTTCATATTATCTAATAAGTACTTCTGACTTTTACGTCGAAGCGGTAACTTTTAGACTTGTTGGAGATTCCGGGATTCGCAGCCATGAAAAATAATTGACAAAATGAACAGGACGGAAGATGGAATGTCGGAATTTTATGTAGACCAAGTATAATTGCTAGTTCCAGACAGTTATGTTCAATCTATATTATATAAGTCTCACAGAGACGAAGCTATATTTTTATACGGGAGAGTAGGTAGGGAAGTCTTTTTTTGGGTGTTTATAGGGCTGACGACATTTCGTACGGCTGGCTTAAGTGATAACTTTACTACACAACGTAACATTCATTATTTCCACCCATGATAGACTGTGGTAGTCTATCAAATTTTTGAAAGTTGGACATATTCAAAATATTCTGCATTGTCATGCTGTTGAAGACTCTTATCTTCCCCTTATCCAACAGGTACTTCTGGCTATAGCATCGACACCACTGTTCGCAATGAAGTACACTCTCGGTCGACACTCAATGTTCGATCCTGTAAGCACCTAGAGTTTTGGGGTGTCACGACAGGCTTTGATATTTTAAGATTCTCTTTTTAAAACTGGAATATCCTAGAAACGTGTATAGATGATTATCTTTTTTTAGATGATGGTCCTGATTAATCATCTTTCTGCCGACCGCGTTACCTCCATTTACGTGTCAGTGTTATTTATTGGAAAATGTATCTTTATTATTTATTCCTGAAAGACGACTGTGTTGGAACATGCTCCGGCGAGGATACAAAATTATCAATATAACAATAACACGTCACGATTCGACAATGACTCACACTCGGGCCACGGACTCACCATATAATATCGTTTGCATAAAATATTTAACATTAATGTAAAGGTGTGATTTTTTTTCGACGGGAAACACCGTCAGCATTCTGTAATTTGACGGAGTTAAGCTTTTTAGAATTATTAAATGACATTGATTAGTTTTAATGTAACCTTACTCTCAGTTAAAATGAAAACAATATTATAAGTTGTAATTAAATAATTTAATGTGTCAAATGCGGGAGGCAGTGACGAAAATTAAATTACATTTTGAAATCGCTCTCAGGCGCACTTTTCATCGGAATTAATATACACTCGATATAATTAGTGTTTCTAAATCAAAAGTGTGGAATGAGACACAAAACGCAAAAGAAATTTTGAAAAACAAGGTCCATGCGCCATTAGAATCTTGTTATTTATTTATTTATTTATTTATTTATTCATTCATTTACGCCTAAATAGGCTTTTACATATGTAGGTATATAACAGTTATTTGCAAAAATAATATAAACAGAGAGAAAAACAAAAAAAAGAAAGTGTATATAATTTACACTATGGCGGAATGAAGCGCTCTCAGTATCGCGCCCCTATACTGTGACAGGCCAGAACCAAACACGTCCGCTGTGTTTGTATAATTGTTATCTAACCTGTGTATTCTAGGTACTAGCGAGTTGTAGTGAGCATTTGTTCTAGTATTGTCACAGTAAAAAGGCGTCGGCACTCGAGTAGTTCGACTGGGTACATGGAACATTATTAAGGCCAAATTTTCAGGGCTGTGGTAATGCGAGTTTACAATTTTATATAATAAAATCAGATCGGATAAAACTCTCCTGTCCGATAGTGGCAATAAACCGGTAAAATATAATAAGTTTGTATAGTTAAGATTTTCTATTGGGATATGGAGACGGAAATTTATGTAGCGTAAAAATTTATGTTGAATTCTTTCTATTGTATGAACATGAGCATTGTAATAGGGACACCAGATAGATGAGTTGTATTCGATTTGACTTCTAACAAGAGAACAATAAAGGAGTTTGACCGTTATAATATAATGAAGAATTGGTGCAGCTGAAACTTACAATACTTCAGCATAACTATTTTAATAATATCCGGTATACTTGTATATAATGTTTATATGCTTAGAAGAAATGAATAACGCAGTAAGAACATTTTTCACGCAATAAATAAATTGGCCCGGTTGTTTCGAGTTGGTTTAAAAATAAAAATTCGTTAAAGCATAGATTTTTACGAAACGGATGTCAATCTGTCAAATTTAATTTTGATAGTTCGGAAACGAATATAACTTCCCTAGTAAGATGTCAGTAAAAATATTGTATTAATTTCTATTGGTGAAAATCTGCTTGGATGTGATAAGAATGACTATGAATATAATTTCTCTAAAATCATGTGAAAATATAGACTCACACGAAATTCAGATTTACCGTAACATATACAAAAACAGATTCGTTATCGAATGCAAAACGTTGTGCCAAAATTTCAAAGCAATCGGTGAAGAACTTTCAGAGATTATCGATTTTGTACAAACAAATTTTAATTTATATAGATATAATACTAAATATATATCACTGATATTAGACACCCGAAACTAGACATTGTCACGGGTTTCCGTCCTTGAAATGAAACACTTAAAGTAAATTTTATATAATTCATACATTATATTGTATACTTTGTATTCATCTGCTAGAGTACTCGCCCGTCCGTGGAGGACTATAATCGTGATTGTATATTCGCTCGGAGTCGTGCCCGTGTTCACTTTTGTTGTCGCTGTTTCTTTGGTCGCTCGTGGCTATCAAAAACAAAACTGTTGCGCCTTGCGCATTTTTCGTGTAATTTATAACAGCTCGAGTTCGAGATCCTAGCGTATTTTGGTGCCTACGAGTTCCTTATAGACTACTCCAGAGCATTCTGGAACCTTCCATTATGTGTTTAGAGTATGTTTACGATTATACCGGCTATCATCGATAGCTAACGCTAAACTCGCGCAAGGCTGTTGTAGACTATTTAAACTGCCACAAAAGTAAATGGAATATTACTTCGTTCCCCAAGCGGACTTTAAATATATTTCAATATATGATCGATGTTTAAATGAATTAAAACCCATATGTTATAATATCCATATCTATCCATAACCTTAATTCCTAGAGTAATGTAGGCTTGGGCGCCCCTATAATCCAATGAGGTCATAATACTGTAATGTATTGTGATTTTCTGAAGCTTGGGTGTTTTTGTGATATGTTTCATTGCTGTAAATAATCTTAAAAAGTTGTGTATTATTGAAATTTTGATTTATTTTAACAAATAAACCCAACACCACAATAAATTCTTATAAAAGTATTCCACGCAAGAAACGAACAAAATGTAAATTATATTAATGAAATCAGTTTTAAGATTCGAATCGAAGTAGAGCGCGAGGGGGGAACATGATATAGAAATTGGCAACGTATATTCGTATATAATACATAAATGTGTCCATTGGTAGATTCTCGTAGTAACACATTAAACACAAGCAATGAGTCGAGCGGGGGTTTTAGGAGTTATCAGGTGTCAGGACCAGGGGCGCGAGGAGGATGCGGCGCTATCGATCCTGCCCGGCGCGGGGTGGAGGGGGGGGCAGTCTGGGCACAATCCACCCCTAAGTGTTTACCCGGTAAGGATAAACGGCTTACAGATAACCCGACTTAGTGGGAGCAGCTCGGTATGCGGATTGCGGCTTGGGGGCTGACCGCCGGAGCCTTATATTGCGGGATCACTTTCACGCTCGCTTTGCCCCCTGGAACACAAGTGTCCGACGACTACTTTTAAACAAAGCGCGCTAGTTTGTTCGTGGGCCCTAACAGCGCACGTACGATTTTGTGTGCGCGCACCAAATTATACGCGCGTAAAGTTATATTTCTTATTTATTTAAAATGAAGCCACACGTATGGTCTGTTCAGTCCAACAAAACAGACCTCTTTCTCTTCCTTGCTGGCCCCTTCCACCTTTCCGACCACCACCGGGTTCTGTAGGTTATCATCCTCTCTGCGTGTGTCCGAAAAATTTGAAGATTTGTGTCGGACAAATCGTGAACCATCTATGTTAAGTCCTTAATTATTCCAAATTTGAGACATTATTTTTAGAACGAGGTTCTTACGATGAAAAAAAATTTAGGAACCAATTAGAAAGAAGTGCGGAAGATATCTATCTATGGAAAAAATATGTGACTACCGCTGGGTTACCATCGCGGAATATTTCCACGTCGATGAAGTGCAACAACAATATTTATTTTTATAATCAGCAAATATAATATTTACATATTACTATATTATATGTATATCTATACACAAAGTTCGAACTACCACCTTTCACTTTAAAACTATTTACAAAAAGTTTTTAAAGTGGAAGGGGGTAAATCATTTGTACATATATACATTCTGTACATACATATTATATTTTGTGGATACCGTGTGCTTATCAAACAAACTACCGCTCCGCCACAGTGTACGTCGGCGGCTAATAGGTCCCGCCCATCCGAGTAACTGACCTCAAAAACCGTCAAAGGTATCATCAGTACATTGACGTGATTAACAGATAGTAATATTCATTAAAAATTAACTGCCCTTCTAGGAGAATGCTTTGTGTACATTTATTTAATTTTAGGAATAATACGCCAGACCGATACCTATTATTTAAAATTGTTTTATAGTTTATGTATATAAATAAAAAAAAGTAGGAATGACAATTAGCCGTGATGTTTTTCCGATGTTTCCGAAAGCAGAAAAGAATGATTGCCTTATTTAATCATGAAAAAGAGAGAAAAATAAAACATATTGTTTAAATTTGTTATTTAATATTTAGATATCTGGAATTTAATTATCATTTTTGGTACAGTAAATTGTAGCGTATTGTTTCTTATGCCATGGCACTGATTAATCATAAAAATGTTTGCGGCGTATTTTAAAATTTTGATTCGATTATTTTCAAATTCATATTTGATAATGAATCATTTCTCTGAATAGTTCAGGTTTGCAATCGCTCGCTAGAACTTAGAACGATTTTTCGACCCGTGAGTTTTTTCTTCTGTACAAATTAAAGCATTCTCCCATCACACTCTCCAATATAGATTTCACCTAGACGTAAAAGAAAAACTAAAAAGTATTTTGCCGCCCGATATCCGACAAAGCTTGCTTTTATATTACTTATATAAAAGTACGCAGGGGATGATGGGCAAATACCGATCAGAGGGCCATAGTGCTTTCCCGGCTACGCGTTTACAATATATTTACTCCCTTTCTTTTAACTCGTAGCGTCTGCTTGTCGGCTTGTCTGCTTGTCGCTTCTGCCGAAAAAATTTGGATCGATTTTTAACCTTTTTCCCGTGATCCAATCGAGCTGAAACTTTGCAGGCAGACTCGTGGCGACAACAAAATGATCTAACAAATTTTCGTTTAAAAAAATAAATAATTATAGTATAATTTTGGATTTTTCGAAATTTTAATGATTTTTTAGAATTTGAATCAATTAAAATGAGTAATGAGCCCGACGCCCGCGGTAGGCGCGAAGCCTGCAATATAGTATAATAAAAACTTAGATGTTCCAGCTATAGGTGTATTTTCGAAGACGTCATCTGCATATGTTTCATCGTCTTGAATTACGACTCTTTCTATGTGCCATTTATGAACAACTGACAGGACAGCCCGCCAACCGCCCGCTCGTCGCCGGCGCGGCGGGTTGTGCTGAGCGGCAACGTCGCGCACGTGCTACTCTCGCTTACGCGAAAGTTTTAGCGCCAAATTTTCAATTTGCGCGATCAACGGATCCGCGCTTTGAAGGTGCGGGATCCAGCAGATTAATAAAAGCAGCGATTAATAAATTCCCGCGGGAATGCGTGATCCCGTTTTGCGGGATTGCAATCCCTAATCGTTCATGAACGAACGGTTCTTTTAGAACACTTCACTTATTTTTTTTTGCAGACATCTTTTTTTTTTGGAAAGTGAAATTTTTGCGGGGGTCGAGGTGATGAAATTTTTGGAAATTGAAAGCACTTCCTCTCCCTCCCTTTTAGGCAGCGAAAATTTTAATTCTCTTTGAGAAGATGATGTAAATAAAAGTAGGTTTAGCAATTCTACCCCCCCCCCCTCACAATCAGATTTTATTTTTTGGTAAGTTGATGTAGGCAAAATGAGATTTCGATGGAAACTGGAAGCACTCCCCCCCCAGCAGTTGAAAATTTTGGTAGAATGAATGATGATATTTCTGGGAATCGAAAAGCCCTCCACCCAGCCCATGGACTCAAAATTTTGGGAGACTAAATAATGATGAAATGTTCGGAAACTGAAAGCACCCCGTCCCCGAATATTTCTTGGTGGGCAAGTGAACAGTTCACTTACAGAAGTTGAAGTAGATAAAAAAACAATAATTCAAAGAACTACTGAATGATTCAAAGTGAACAGTTCACCTGACTGAACGATTCGATGAACGACTGAACTAAAATTCCCAGCTCTAATAGGTACACGTGCGATGATTTTTTCATTATATTACCCATTACACTATGACGTGAGGTTCTGATGCTTCCATCAGAACTCCTCGTCACCACCAGTTTTTGCTCAGTCGGAGAAGAATGGGACTCACCTTACTTCTACATTTCAAACTCAGGGTATTTCTGGTGTCGTGTACGCTGCACTTCAGCTGTCTCTCATTTTAACATATTTAAAGTTGCAACAATTCAATGACAAGGGTTATACAACGAAACATTCTTTAGTTAACATGTGAATTTATTCAAATAAATTTAATCAAAAATTAATGGTGCCACAGAAGGTGACAATTTTCCATAAAATATTTTTGTGAATTTTGCACATCGAAATCTTTTTTGTACAATAAATAGAGTTGAATAATTTAATTTACCGCGCCTCGACATCATCGCTAGCAGCCGCCTTAAACAAGGATGAAAAAGACAATCGAAACTAAATACTTTTATACTACTAGCGGTGACGCAGCGCTGGTGTCGGAAACACCGGCAATCATATTCTGTAGATTCAATTAACATCAGGTCAAAATTTCTAAATCAGATTCAAAAACAATGAAGCTACAATAGGCTGTGCGAATACATTCGCTTGGTGACATTAATTTCAGATAACATGTCACAATTTCTGGCATAAACACCGCTTCCGCATATAGTTAGCAATGTTCTTTTAAAAACTGCACGACCTGATGCACTCGTTCTATTCAATTTTAGTAGCCAGATAAACTCCCAGCTCGCTCCAGGCGTGACGTGATGTTGATGATTAAAAAATTTGGAATACCAGGCATGTCGTGGTCTTCATTTTACTGGCCTTGCATCTGAAGCAGAATTGCTCCCTTATGGGTCCAGAGAACAACCCCGCCCCGAGGCTTTGGGCTGCCGATGCAGATGACTTCCGGAACATCATCTCTGCAGCTGCCCCCCAGGCGTTGCAAGGGATGCACCTTTCACTCCACGACGCGTCATCTGGCCATGGCGCGAAACGCTGGCGTGGAAGGACCCTTTGTACCAAAGACATTATTCAACAAATAATCATGTAATTTCACAAGTTATCTTTATGCCACTTCAAATTGCGTCTCTCGGAATGAGCTTACCTCTTAACACGAGGGTTCACAGAAAGGCTCACATCTTGCGTGCGGAAGTGTCAGATTTCGAATGCGCCATTTTGAAACACCGTCCCCGACGTTCGCGACCGCCGTGAAATCATCCGCAGTAGACCAAAGACATTTATTTTTTCCCAAAGAGCATTCGCGGTACCTACGCGGATTAAAATCAATTTTGGTGCAGATATTTGGTGCGGGGATCGATAAATTCATTACTTTTAGATGTTTCGCGAAGAAGTGTGACGAACAGAGGTTGCTACGTCACATCACATATAAATAATTACACTTTATGTAAAAATTCATAAGTGTGTTTTAAAAAGAGGTATTTTCTTTATATGAGTATGAGTGCTATAATATCGAGATGATAGGAGACTTATTCACATAAATATGTACAATTTATTCGTTTTACAATACCTTCTCTGATTTCATTTGAAATCCTCCATAACCGCAACCGCTGTATTTCCGCATTTTCCAGTCATTTCCGCATCTAATTCTTCAACCGCAAATTAATTATTTCTGTAGACATTGTTATCCAGGAATATCAACAAGAAAATTTTACGGTTTTCGAACACGGAGAAAAGAAAAGCGTCGGGAAAGCTGGAAGAGCCTTCTTGGACCGAAAGAGATTAGATAATAAAACAATGCTAAACTAGTCGCGAGTCAGTCGGTTGTTGTGGACAATTCACGAATGGAGAAAAAAATAATACTCAAATATCAAACATGAAAGGTTTTTAGAAAATGACTTAGTTAATCATCTAGACTCATAAGTCAAACCAATTTCTTAGTTAATCTCCGGATCCAAATCTCAGTTAGTGTAGGTACATGGTATTTACTGCATTTTATTTCAATTGAATTTCTAAGATTTAATTCATCGTGTCTCCATGCGCACAAGTCATTACACTCAAACATAATTTTCAAAATGCATTGAAATGCATTCAAAATGGTATTTTAAAATTTCAATTAAATATTACACAGCTTCTATATTTTCAAGACTCGGGAATGCAATTAAATATTTTCACCAACCTTTAATAAGATAATCGTTAACGTAATGTTCCTGTAAGAGTTACAAAAGCCTGGAGAAAACATTCCGCAATCAATTTATAATTGAATGTGACGTGTTTGGTCAGGGCACTTGGTGGGTCAGCCCCACGTCACCCGGGGAAGCGGTCGAGGGAACATTTATGACAGATTTCATTTCCCAAACTTCCACGTACAAAGGAAACAAGTATTTTTCTAGGTCGGTAAGCATAACGCTGAGCAATTTTGAAATGATAGCTTTAGTTTGCAAACTATTTCAACTGAAGTTTATACAGAAAAGTGAATTTATTCCAATTTCAATCACAAAGCAAACTATCCTCTCAAACAAAGACAATATCTATATATTAATTACTCCAACCAATGTCGTTTCTGCATACTGATAATTTCTGTTGCCAGTTTAAAAAAAAACATTTTAGAGTACATTAAAAAGATTGAAAAATATAGGAATACGAACAAACTGATATCAAAAAACATCCAAATCCAAATTATCGAAAATTAAAATATCGCAATTTATAGATTTTTTTAAATATTTTCGTGGAATCCGTGTATTTAAAACAGCCAACGTAATTGCAGTCAACGAATTTTTGTGCTGGTCATACCACAGAATGACGCTTTATGACATTGACAGTAAGTATACGTTTACGCTTTTCTTTTTATTGTTTTTGCATTAATCTTGCTTCAATAAACGTTCAAAACATTTATTTATTAAACATTTATTACGCTTTATATTTTATTTAAACTGCAAAGTGAACTTAACCTTAGATTAACGTCATAACGTCTCTCATATAACCTCAAAAGACTCACAGCGCGTGGCGCGAATGTCATTTTACGTGTCATTTTCTCCGTATTTATACATAAATATTATTATTTTTCAGAATTCCGATGGAATACTCAACATCACAAAGCGGCAATTTGATAATGCGATTCGAGTTCACAATATGAAAGAAGAAATGCCAGACGTAGACTGTCAAACATAACAGAAGAGGAATGTGAAAGAAGGAATGCTGACCAGCGGGAACGTAAAAATGCTAGGCAAAGAGTGTATGCTGAAGGAAGAAATGCGAAATCTTATTTTAAATGTGCAGTACAACTGTGCTAATGCATTTGCATCTTTCGGAGTGCAAATAAGTGACATACCAGGTGTAGGCCCGTATTGTTTAAAAATTTCAGGTGAAGTATATCATAGAACGTCTAGAAGTTTGCAGAGTGATGGAGAGGTGCCGGCATATGCGCAACTATATGTTTACGATGCGGATGAAGCAGTCAGGGTACGTATGAGCCATCCGTCTAACCTTAGATGTCAACAAAATATAATGGAAACTATTGATAATGTCATCCGTCGTGTAAGTCCATATGCTCTCCAATACAAAAGGTTGAAAGAAGCGGTTGAGGAAGAAGAATCTATAGTTGCAGAGCACGGGGGCCAGATGCGGAATATTCAACTACTCTTTACGCGTTCTTCGTTAGATGACCAAAGAAGGTATAATGCTCCATCTAATAATAATGAAGTCGCCATTGTGTATGTAGCAGATTACGAAGGTAGGTTACCGCCAAACGTAGATTTTGCTGTTCACCCTAAGAATGTAGGAGGTCTCCAGCGTATTAATATGTTATCAAAACATTTAGATCCGATGGTTTTTCCATTGTTATTTCCATCAGGTGAATTTGGTTGGACTCTACAGCCTTAAATAATACAACATTAACTGCATGGTTTAAACTTAACCAACAAGATAATGAGGCATGTAATATTAAGTATCAGGATTTAACTAATTTCTATGTTTTTTCTAGCAATAAGCAGTGGAAGAAGAGGCAATGTGGCGGGGACAAGATTATTGGTCGCATGTCCCCCGTTTCTCCTAGAAATATAGAATTATACCATTTAAGACTTATTCTTTTACAAGTGACTGGGGCTACGTCCTTTGAATCTTTGCGGACTATTAATGGTTGTCTTACTTCCTACATTTCGTGATGCAGTACGAGAATTAGGACTCATCGATGATATTGGAGAATGGCAGCGTTGCATGGCTGAAGCTTCAACGTATATGATGCCCAAAGCTCTTCGTGACCTATTTGTCTTATTAATGATTCATTGCCTCCCACCAGATCCGTTGCAGCTGTGGAACGATTTCAAAGATTTGATGTCAGAAGACTTTAGTCGTCAAAGTGCTACTGCAGAAATTGCACAAAATTGTTCCCTTTTGTATATTCAAAAGGCATTAATAAATGAAAATTCTTCATGCACATCACAGGGTTTGCCGGGACCAGATTACAGCAATACTTATAATGAAGTGGTTGATATTAATTTAGCATTAGAAAGTTCTTTAGGGTCAGAGATGGCTGGAAAACTCAATCGAGAACATTGTGCTTTCGACAGTATATTAAGTAAAAAATTTCAGATGTATCTGAAACAAAAAAATGTTTCTTTATTGACGGTCCTGGTGGCACAGGTAAAACGTTCCTTTATAAGACTATTATACATACTTGAAGAGGAAGATCTAAGAAAGTTTTATCTGTTGCTTGGACAGGAATATCAGCAATTTTATTACCAGGTGGACGTACATGTCACATGGCTTTTAATTTACTTCTTGATTTATAGAATAACACAACATGCAGAGTGACATCCAAGAACCGTGCAATTATAAGTGCAGCTGATGTATCATCTGGGATGAAGCGCCGATGGCGCCAGTTATAGCTTTAGATATAATTGAACGTACTCTGCGCGATATAATGGGTAATAATGATATTTTTGGCAATAAAGTAATCATTTTGGGCGGCGACTAGACAAATTCT
The DNA here is from genome assembly GCA_016648135.1 of Agrypnia vestita. Classification (NCBI taxonomy): domain Eukaryota; kingdom Metazoa; phylum Arthropoda; class Insecta; order Trichoptera; family Phryganeidae; genus Agrypnia; species Agrypnia vestita. The sequence continues at coordinate 32,147 of JADDOH010007387.1, forward strand.
ACCAGTTTCTCGAAGGGCTTCTCGCGGTCAGTTAGTAGCGACATCTATTAAAAACAGCCAACATTGGAAAAATTTTACTATTTTCAATTTGAAAACTAATGTCCCCGCTTTAGAAGGTGAAAATTCATTTACACAGTGGCTTTTAGATTTAGGCGATGGAAAGCTGCCTCCTGTGGAAGGAAAGTATGCGTCATCAGTGCTTATTCCAAATGAAAGTGTAAGTCAAAATGTTGTTCAAAGCATATATAATGAAGTACATTCTATAGCGGATGTTCCCCTAATGAGTAAACGAGCGATACTGTGTCCAAAGAATGAACATGCTCGATTGGTTAACGAAGATGTACTCGGGCGTTTAGAAGGTCCAATCTTTACATTTTATTATGTGGATAGTATTAAAGATGATGGTCGTGAAATGGACTACAAAATGATATATTTTTAAAATACATTCATTTATCAATAATCATTAAACTAAAATGCTATGTAATTTATTAATAAATAAGACGCTGTAATTTTATCGATAAAAATAAATACAAAGAAGAATTTGACAGCTGTTTCATTTTTTGTATGTCACTGACAGCTACCATAGACAGTAAAACCTGATTTTTTCACTGAAATTTTGTCTGTCACTGACAGCTACCATAGACACTAAAACCTGATTTTTTTCTCCTCAATGTTGATGAATTCATTATTTTTAAACCAGCCAAACTTAAAAACTCAGAGTTGACAGCATCACAATATTATACAGTAACTGTCAAGAAACAAAAAAAGAAATATTGCTTACTTCAAAATACGGCCAATTATCAAATTGTATTAACTTTGTAACAGTAAGGAAATCAATTGTGTTTGTTGCAGAGCAAACACAATTGGCCGCGGGACGACCGTCATTGGCCGCGAAGCGGCCACAATAGCAAAAATGGAAATTTTCCAGATACAATTGGCCGCGAAGCGGCTGACGTAGGCATAGGTAAACAATTGTGTTTGCTGCACAGCAAACACAATTGGCCGCGCAGCGGCCACAATAGCCGCCCGCAGGGCCTAGCAGTAAGCAATCGGCGAAGCCGATTGCTTTCCTGCTAGTAAACATAATTATCATCATCGTATGAGTTCCCATATACTAGGAGCGTTGGAGGCCCAAAGACTCGACGCGCCTCCATCTTCCCTTGTCTCACGCCGCTTCGGTACTGGTTAATCGGTTTAGGCTCTATGTGTCTTCGTGCGAGTTTTTGCTGTTTGTTCCAGCAATTCTGACCCACAGGCCGCCTTCTTTTAGGGTCATTAAGAAGATACATCTTGATTAGGCATTCGCAAGACTTGGTTTTGTAATTTAATTTTTTTTATCTAGTCATTAACCTTATTGAATTGTGGTTAGGACTCTCGCCTCATGATCATAAAGTCGTGGGTTCGAGCCTCACTCCAGACCAGCAAGATAGTCCTATTTTCATAGCACAAGCATTTAGCTTAGTTTGAAAATAGTATGAATATTGATGTGACACGTATTCCGTGTTCGCATCTCTATTTTATTATAAAATCCATTTTCGCTATCAGTTTTGTCACGATCTCACATCACATACATCTCCATTAACATAGTATGAAAAGATTGCAAAACCTCATCAATAATACTAAACTGTTAACGGAACTAAACAAATGCACGAAAGTTTCTGATCTTTGATACTACTAAATTAACATCGCCTTCAATAAACGAGCCAGCTCTACAACCGAAACCCCTCTGCGACTGATGGGAAACTAAATACTTTGGTTAAATAGCAAACTGCAAGATATAACAGACTGCTCACTTACTTGGGTAGACCTCAAAGTAGATCTAACTAATGTGCAGTCTATTCGAGAACTAGAAGTCTAAGAGATATATGAGTACCTGTGCATGAAAATAATTTAGAGCAAGTTAGAGACTTGACTGCTCGGGTATAATCTTACATTCAGGGGCGTGATTGAAAATTTGGCCCCAATGTAAAATTGAAATGCCCCTAATTATAAAACAGAAAGTTTGTGCGAAGCAGCAAAAATTCTCGAAAAGATACAGTAGTTTTTTTGTGCGCAATACCGTTTCGCTTTTTTAAAATTTCCAATTACCGAACTATCAAAAAACGGGACAGGCCATATTGTGAAAAAATATCATTTGTATCCACTAAGAAACAAAGCACATTTTTTGACTGTCTGAATTTTAAAGAACATGCAGAGAAAATATGTTTAAAAATATAATGAGTTGAATATTTTGCCTCTTTTTTTTCATGCAAGCATCTCTTATTCTGCGTTTTTAAAGAAATATAAAAGAACGTGAAATTTATATATATACTCCTACTAGTATCCAAATCTCGGGCTATTATTTTCCATTAAGATCACCGTTTTCATTCATTAAGTAAGAATAAAAATTTTCCTCTTGCCTCCTATAATATTCTTTCACGAGAAATGAAAAACAAAAGTATGTTTTCGTTATGTAATGTAAAATTATGTTATCCACTTACAAATGAAAAAAGCCTTAGTCTTATCGATGTAAACAATGATAATATTTTCGTATTGCGTGAGAGGTGATTTTTACTATCCCATTTTTTGCATATAAAAGGTATCATTAGTCCCACTGTAAAAAGAAGGTATCATTATCCATATTAGTATATGGCGAAATAAACCGACAGCAAATCGGAGTATATTTTAGGGTATGGACTTTTCTACAACTTTTAGGAATATAACCAACTTAAATAGATTATTTTAATTTTCAAGAGGAAGAAATCGTTAAAGTGTGACGATATTTAACTCAAATCTTAAATGAGACTATCGTGATAAATAATTTTAATATTTTTTTTGTTTTCAAAATTGTATTAGCTAACTTACTAAAACCCGTCAATAATTCCGTACTTCAATTAAATATTTCGGCCGCCAGTTAAGGCTGTTAGAACAACGCTATCTGGAGTAGCGTAGCGTCTTCATATCCTTAATTATGGACATTATAAAATAGAGCATTATGCTTTTTTGATTCCTATATTTCATTATTATTTGAGCCATCTGGTTGCGCTAATGACTGACATTGTTACGTAGAGAAAAAAATGTTTCTTGAACCATATTTTATACACCTCATCATGGTTTGTTCGTATAACCGATCCGTTCACTAAGACCCGTTTGTTCCCGAACTATTGCTTCTAATATACAGGCGTATGCCTATTTTGGTCAACAATTGAACAGGATTTGTAGTCAACTCTATTTTCATATATACCTACAAAAAAACATAAAAACAAAGTTTTTATTATACCCTCTTTCTCATTGAAACAGGTTTCGCGCCTACTTCACGCGTCGGTCTCGAAAATTAAACAATATACAAATCGTAAAAATTTTGAAAAATTATACTATAATAAAAAATATATAAATCGTAAAAATTTCGAAAAATTATACCATAATTATTTTAAAAATTTAACCAAAATTTGTTAGATCGTTTTTATCATCGCCACGAGTCTACCTGTGATGTTTCAGCTCGATTGGATCACGGAGAAAGGGTTGAAATCGATCCAAAGTTTTTTCGGCAGACAAACAGACGCTACGAGTTAAAAGAAAGGGAGTAAAAATAAAAGAACAAAATGCTGGGTATATTGACATTTCATAAATTAATCAGAAATCCCATGTCGAAACCCAAATGGAGATTGCTATTTGCTAACGTCACATCCAACGCAAAATAAACGCATTCAAACACTAAGCGCTTGTTCAGACACACCGGGAACCGTGCCGTGTCAGAATCGCAGGAGATCCGTGCGGGTCTCATTTACCTAGGTTTGTATGTTATCGTTCAGACACAACCGTGCGGTTAGTCAACCGCTGCGGTGCCCGCAACCCAACCGCTAGAAAATAGACCCGCGCGGCGCCCGCACGATCCTATTACTATGGGGCCTTACGAGAGCGTTCAGTCGCGTTGCGGGCACCGCACGGTTCCATGTCACGACAGGAGCACGCGTGGATTATATTCTCTTTTTTACGGTTATGGATCGCTTTGACACTGAACTTTTTATTGATGAAGTGGAGAAAAGACCTGTTATATGGGATCTTCAGTGTGAGGATTACTCAAATATGCCAAGAACCAAGCTTGGCAGGAGTTGGTGGAGATATTTGGAAATGGTGGAAAAAAAGAGTATTCTAGCGAAGTAGGTATTTACTCACCAAAAAGGAATTGACAGAATGATATTTATGTGTCTTGCCATGGAACACGGCCGTCGTTAACAAAGTAATGAGCGAATATATCTCTGATATTCAAAGATGGAGAACGGCACCAGAACTGTCAAACTGACGTTTATTTTCGCGCGCACAAATCGCTTATTAACCGCGGCTGTGTGAACAGAAGACACAAATCGCGTGTTTTGAAACGCGATTCTGAAACTGAACGGTTCCCGCTGTGTCTGAACAAGCGCTTAAATGCATCGTTTATCGATGATATTTAGAATTATCAAGTCAGTCGACGAATGTTTTTGAATTATTAATAATTGTGGGTACCTATATCTATACCTATAAAACTCAATGTCTGTCTGTCTGTTACCCCCTATTCTCGTACCCCTTCCCTCCCCCTGACATATTTTCGATGCAAATCTGTACCGTTCGACCGATCGGACTCAAAATTTGGAAACTTATTCTTTAGGACTCGGCGGGTAACATAGACGATATTTCCCCCCCTGTTATTTTACCCCTTCCCCTCCCCTGACATATTTTCGATGAAAATCTTTACAGTTCGATCGATCGGGCTCAAAATTTGGAAACTAATTCTTTAGGACTCGGCGGGTAACATAGACGATATTTCCCCCCCTATTATTTTATCCCTTCCCCTCCGCTGATATATTTTCAATGCAAATCTGTACCGTTTGCCCGATCGGACTCAAAATTTGGAAACTTATTCTTTAGGACTCGGCGGGTAATATAGACGATATTTCCCCCCTATTATTTTACCCCTTCCCCTCCCCTGACATATTTTCGTTGCAAATCTGTACCGTTTAACCGATTGGACTCAAAATTTGGAAACTAATTTTTAGGGAATCGGCGGGTAACATATGCGGCATTTTCCCCCTATTCCTTTAACCCTTTCCCTCTGCTGATATATTTTCGATGCAAATCTATACCATTTGCCCGATCGGATTTAAAATTTGAAAATTTATTCTTATTCGGCAGGTAACATAGGCTATATTTCCTCCCTCACCTTTTACCTTTTCTCCTCCTTCTAATATATTTTTGATGCAAATCTATACCGTTCGAATAAAACCTTTGTTTCCCCCCACAAATTTATTTTCAACTTAATCCTTACTCGTGCATTGCCGGGTACGAACAGCTAGTATTTCATTTTTTGCCACGAAAATTGCATCATAAATAACGCGTTAGAATTTTTTAAATATATTCTAATTTTTAGCTTGTATTTTATTTTCACATTTGCCGGTAACGGGACCATTTTGTAATGAAAATTTTTTTTGAGGTGCCGAGACTGCCGAGTATTGTTTCCGCTACCTCCTGTATGTTAAGCGAGCGTTTAGTCATCTGCGCTCGCCTTTATAATGCACCTTTTTTGTATTACAATTTAAAACGTTCAATGTTTTGATAAAGTTTATGATTTGTACATTCTTATCGTTAAATTTTAATACTCAAATTGAAAAAAACATATTTTATTTGATCAACTGAGTTTATAAATATTTTTCTCGACTACATTCTATTCTAGGTATGTATGTAGCTGAGACATGAAGCACGTTTTCTTATTTCCTTATTTTGAGAAGTATTTATTAAGTGTGTATTAAATATGATTATAATGGGTGCCCCTTTGGTTTCCGAAATTCTAATTTCATTTGAAATTTCCAGCGAGGTAATATTAATGGTACACAATGACGTCATGGTCTCAACATTAGTAAGATATTGAAGCCCAAAGCTGTCAAAAGAGGAATGAAAATCAACCGAATATAATTGAAATACGATCGCTTCGTCGGGTATGTGACAAATCTAATATAGTAAAAAGCGAAAAATTAAAAGTTTGTTATCTTTCCATAGGGGACAGGATTAAAAAGTGTAAATATCAGGTTTTTTAGTCATGTGGAACGAATGAATAAAGACAGAATGTTAAAAAAATATAAAGCGAGATCAAATTATATTAAAAAAAACTATCCGTACATCCGTGATCCTTAGCCTTATCTAATGGCAAACAGAGTACCGGGTCACTAGTGGACCCCTTGCTCTTCCATCATGATGTATCAGTGAAGGGCTTTCTTTACTTCACTTGAGAAAAAAACATAGAAAATTGGGGGGGGGGTATTACTGCTTAGGGTGGCGCAGGGGGGGGGGGGGGGGGAGGAGCCCCCAGGAGGACCATCTTGGGTCTCCTGATTCTTTCGGGGTGGTTTTCGTCGTATTGCGACAGAGTGTTGATTGTAGGGTTTTGGTGGGAAGGGATGCCTGCATAAAAACGCCTGGCCAAGTTTCTGATGTGATCTTGTATAGGCGGGATGCCTGAGTCGTGGTGTAGTTGTGTGATCCTGATCCAACGCGGCGCATTCAGTGCTAGCCGAATGGCTTTGTTTTGCAGGATCTGTAGTCTTTTTATGTGTGATTGTGCAGCGTGGCCCCATGTGGGGGCTGCATATGTCATGATTGGCCGGACTATGGCCTTGTATAGTAGGAGCTTGTTATCTATGGCCAGTGCGCTACGCCGGCTCATGAGAGGGTGGATGGCATGAAGTGCACGTGTCGCAGCTTCGCTTATGTTGTTTATGTGGGTGCGGAAGGTGAGTTTGGAGTCGAGAGTAACACCGAGGTATTTGATTTCTCTCCTCCATGGGATGTTTTGGCCAAACATTTTTATGCTGGGTTTGTGGATGTTTCGTGGGGTGCGCGTGAAGAGGGTGGCGGCGCTTTTTGAGGGGTTTATCTCGATACGCCAGGTACTGCACCACTTCTCTATCAAGGAAGCTTGCTTTTGTACTCTGCGTATTGCGAGGGCGGGGCTTGAGGATGTGGCTGCGACTCCGGTATCGTCCGCGAATTTGGCTACGGTGACGTTTGGGTCGGTGGGGGGGGGGAAGTCACTTTCGTAGATATTGAATAGTTCGGGGGCCAGGAGGGAGCCCTGGGGGACTCCGGCAAGGAGACGACGTATGGTGGAAAGGTAGCCATCGAGTTTGACTCTGAAGTGGCGATCTTGGAGGAAACTGGCTAGAAGTTTGATCAGACATGGGGGGATGTCAAAGAGGTCTAGTTTATAGATCAGGCCGTTGTGCCATACTCTATCGAAGGCTTTACTAACATCTCGCCAGTGTGCAATATGTACTAGTTACGTCGGCGGACTTTACTGCGACGTCTCTCAAGGGTTGAATCAATGTCGTAAGAACAGGGCGCCAAATACTTGATAGTTTGTAACTGTCATCTCTATTGAAATTGGGATTTTTGTATATTTCAATGTACTCCCTCACTAATCTGGGTATAAGGTGCGGATCTGTTGATAAGATTTTTGTCTTGTCATATCTGATGAAGTGACAGAGATTCCCTTTGGATGCATGTTCGCAGATTGCCGATATATTGGAGTTGTTATTTTTAATTGCTCCAACATGTATATTGCGATATTCCAAGAAATAAAGCATACTTCTTACCTTACATCAGAGGTGTAGAAGAAGTGAACACTCCACAACAAAGTGCATATAATTTGCGGCCTCGAAAGCAGTAATCAGTCCGCCCTCTACCTCTGCAGGTAAAAGTCGTCCTCCTAATGACGTTGAATAAGCATTCAACGAAACGTCGAGAATCGTTTCTCGGAAAAACATACGGTTCGTATAAAATATCCGCAACCATTTACAGTTAAATAACCTAAAACTAAATAATATAATAAAAGAATAATACATAAATTGTCAAGACCGTGTAATTTGATGGGGCGACCCTTGCGTATCGCCTGAGCTGCGCGCTGATTGCGTGTCACACTCTAATTTTCTAAAGTTATAATTCCAGTAAGTTATGAGAGATAACAAAATTAATACATTTAGATTGATAGCATAGAGGACGTCCGCGAAGGACTCGGCACGACCAGGTAAACCTGACATCATTTATCATCACCTTTAACATTGACTATCATTTCGGAGCTTTTCAGTGTGTCAGATGTCATTTTTGTCAGTTCTACTTCAATAACCACTTCTGTTATTCATCTTCCTGATTGTGCGGTGCGATCGGTGATACGATTTTTTAAGTCAAGCAGAAGATCTTGGAAATTTTGAATGGCGGCTGCTGCTTTACTGCAGCCCGGACCTGGCGCCATCGAACCTTTTCCAGAAATAAAAGTAATTTTTGAGAGAGAAACGCTTGCACGCCCTCACGACGCCGACGTCCACGTAAGTTGTTCGAGGAATTAGTGACAGGATTTTGCAACGACGGTCAAGCTTGTCTCCCGCTCTAAAAATATTTGGATGTCAACGGAGATTATTTTGAAAACTTGTTGTGTGTGGTCAACTTATTTTAATACCAGCCTAAACGTCATTAGAATGTGGTCTTATGACATGTGGTCTTTAGAAACCAACTAGAGACAAAGTATCGTCATAGGATTGTGGTGTTGGGAGGCAAATAAACATCTGAAATTAATTAAAGTTTTAAAATTAACTAATATCACTGGACACGAAATTAAAAGGAGCACTTTTCTGCACTAAGCCCCTTACTCCAGATTATTTCACAAATACGTAAGTAGGCACATTTATATTTATTGTCGCCGGTCGCACTAGTCAATTCTGGTCTTCAGTATCACTTTATATTCAAATAACCCCACGAAAGGTAATCGAAAGGACTTAAATCACAATTTCTCGGAGGCCCAACGGTGTATTTTTTGTCTGAATATTTTCGACTCAAAATGAAGGCAGGAATCTACCTGAAAGTATTTTGAACTAGCTCTGTTACATAACAGTATACTTTGGATACATCCTGAACAGTCATTATAATTTAAAAAATTACAGGTAGATGATGTATTACGTGCACTGTAGTAGACAATTGTTATTTTAAAAATAGTCCTCGGATTTAAAAAAACGATTATCCTTCTTATTTCTTCTCCGCTTACATTCCTTTACAAGTCAAGATGCAGGCATCGTCACAAAATAATGAGCTGCCGACCGCCCTACTGACCTGATTGAAATTCCCACGTTCCCGTACAATAGGAAGTACCCTTTATATTTCACTCTGAAAGCTTCAAGCACTGCAAGTAATAAAAGTGCATTTAGTCTCTGAGTGCGCGGAAGTCAATTGTATCTCTATAGATAAACGAGCATTGCGCAAGCTTTGCTGTCTATATCCATAATAATTAGTTATCACAAAACAAATTTCAAGAAAGAAATTTTCAAAATACGAGCAATTTAAAAATAATCAAATCCTTGAATTTTGACAGTTGTGTATTGTAACATTACTTACATATTTCAAATAGTTTCTGTTTAATAAAAATATCTGCTTCTAATTTAGCTTATATCACAGGTTAAAATAATTTTATATAGTACAAAGATGAGTTTTATAGTATACCGATTTTATAAACTCATTATTTCATATACAGATATTTTATAGTATTCCAATATATGCATTTAAAAGGTGTAAATACTCTTCACATAAACTCGAGCTATCAACTCATATAATGGTGAGTATAATAAAGTATTTAAAATGCGGTAACATAAGTCTTATTTATTTTATAAAATCATTGTATAACCTCACTATACAAATAAATAAATAATATAAAAATAAAAAATAAATTAAATTAAATTATTTTATATTAGCAGTCTTGTGTGATTACTAGCGAAAGCGTTGACTGGTAATGACACAAGAGGAAAATATTATTAATTCACTAACTAACTAATGTAACTGATTGGCAGTCACCTTGTGGCGCAGAGTTGTTAATTACCTACACCTGATGATGAGGGGAACTGATCCTCTCGAAATCACAGTAGTGACAAAATAACTCAACGTGTGTTTTGAATAATATTTTTTTTTGGTGAGAATAAAGATGAGAAAACACGATGAGAAAAATTTCAATACCATGTATCCATTTTGAAAACCTCAGAGATCAGCTTGAGACAGGTAAAAAAGACAAAAACCCAAGCCGGCGTAGGTGAAGTTCAGCAGTATGACTCGACAAAAACCTTCACCTAGAATCGTTGATACCCACATTTATTCAGAAAACTTTATCTACTCTGGATAGTAAGATAAACTGAAGGCATTAAAATACTAATGGTCAATGGACTGACTGACATTCAACATTTGACGCATAAAGATCTCAGAAAAATACGGAACAAAAATGTAACTAAGTAAATACGCCATACTTGTTTCCATGATGACTATAAATTTTATTCAATAGTCATAAACGTCAAACTTGAGCATATACTTTTTTTATAATTCTCATATTAGAAAATTTAAATGTCCATTCACGCCCCCGTAGACAGATAAAACATATATTTGTGGATTCAAGATCTACTTGCACGGTACCTACCCAAAAATTTGAATTAGAAAATAATATAAACATTATACAAACCTACCAACACGTACAATGCTAAATAACCATTTTCAAATTAAAATTAAAATTTCAACACATTCGGTGCCTAAAGACTACCGACTCATATCAATTCTTTCGAAAGTTATTGAGTATATAACCAATTCATTATTAGCTCAATAACAGTCACCTTCGTGATCCTTTTCAATCAGATTTTAGAACTGGCCATAGTACTTCTATAGTCTTGGACAAAGTCACGAATGGCACAAGGCGTGCTATAAATGATAAAAAAAACCTCACAATCCTCACATTACTTTATTTTAGCAGGGCATTTACTTCTATTAACTTTGACATCTTGCTGGTCAAACTCTGCTCACTTAATATCATTGAAAGATTTGGCAGATACTTCGTGGTGCAACATTATAATTTCAAATATGTTTTATTATACTTTGTAATACACACACAATATGAGTTATTAAATTACAACTATAGTTTCGAGAGGAGCAGTCCCTCTCATCATCAGGTATAGATAATAACTAACTTAAATACAAAATTTATCAATCTAATTGGGTAGGTCAGGGGGGTTAGGGGGGCGCGCAGCAGGGAAGGATATTTTTATCGCCGAACAGCTCTAGGAGTGGTGAAGTGGACTGAAATGTGATATTATTTATTAATGTGTTTCCAGAATTTAAATTTTTTAGGATTTCAACGGTTTCCAAAGTATTCTTTATCCATCGTCTATGAGGAACCGAGTGGAGTAATTTTAATTTGTGACTATCGAAAGAATGATTGGTGTTAATTATATGATTGGCGAATTCGGAGAAATTGTTATTTTTAAAGCAGCGGCGATGTTCTTTTATGCGTGTATTTAAGTTTCTAGTGGTTTGGCCTATATACTTTTTGTCACAATCTCCGCAAGTTATTTCATATATCCCACTTTTCTCTAACATACCTATTTTTGTTTTTGAATTTAGAAGAATTTTACCAATATTATTGTTTGTGTAATAAGCTGGTCTAATATGAGTAGGGAAGCAATTTGTAATTTTATTAGAAATCGGACCATTATAAAGAATTTTTCGCCAAAGTGTATTATCGGTGGTTTTAATATTTTTGCCTGAGTATAAATATGTTTCGATAAGTTTATTATTAATTTTTGATTTCAACATTCTATCTATTAACGCGCAATTATATCCATTGTTAATAGCAATATGTTTAATTATATTTACTTCGTTATCATAATCAATGGTGTTAAGGGGAATTTTAATTAATCTATTTAACATAGAATGGAAGCTGGCCATTTTATGCGCTGTCGGATGGGAAGACCATGCAGGAATAACGGTATCGGTATGTGTGGGTTTTCGGTAAATGTTAAATTGTAACTTATTATTATTAACTTTGATATAGAGGTCCAAAAAATTTAAACTATTATCATCATTTTTTTCGAGAGTGAATTTGATATTTTTGTGTTGTACATTAAGGTAAGCGAGAAAAGAATCTAGTTGTCTATCAGTGCCCGTGAAGATACAAAATATATCGTCCACGTATCTATACCAACTGAGGATGCATGAATTAACCAGGGGATGATCTGAATTTAACAAGTCTGTTTCTAGTTTGTTTAAAAATATATCGGCTAGAATGGGAGAAATTGGGGAACCCATGGGTAATCCGTCACGTTGTTCGAATTCAATAATATTTTTTACGAACAACGTGACGGATTACCCATGGGTTCATCTGCACTCCTACCTCTCAATATATAATATACAAAAACTACTGACTCCTTGCGATGAACTTTGTACTCGATGATGTGTCTATTGTGTTAAAATTGACCGGTTCGGTGTTTGTGTTTAATGCGTTTATGTGCGTTATTATATTATTATTTATAATATTGAATCTACTGTTAAATAAAATGTTTATTCGAGCCGGTGAAAGGCGTTTACCATCATATCTATTGTTTATGATGTTCATTCTTTAATATATCTATATATATCCATAGCCTCTCTAAATATTCTTACTGTTTATATGTATCAGAAATAATTTAATAAATAATAAAAAGCTAAGCTAAATTACAAAAAACACTAAAATACATTTTCCGTACACACTCACCTCCTTTTGAAAAGCATAAATCTGTCAAAGATTATTTTATATTACGATATAAGCAAAGTCATGGAAGGCAAATTTTGCTCCGAGTATCGATTTAGCTTTGTTCTATTATGTAAGGCAGGTAATCTCTTAGGAAAATTAATTTATCAGAGAATATACACTTTGAAACACGGGTATTCACTAACTACGCGCCTCACATTATAAAAGCTGAGGAGAAAAAATTGTTTGAAGGTTTGCGGGTATATGTCTGCGCACGTGTGTGTGTATGTCTATAATTATATAAATTCTAAGCAAACCGCGAGGAAAGGAGTAAACTGTATTCAACACTTGACGCAGATCAACAGAAGAATATTAAACAGTGAAAGGGTTCTTAAGAATGATTTTAAAGACACAATAGTAAAAATAGTCTTAGAACGGTTAAATACAATAGCTACCGCTTGAGTTTCAACTTTAATACGTTTTTTACTCCAATATAATAATGCACCAGTATACTTTCAAATTCAGATACACAATGCGTAAGACGTACTTTTGCTTTTATTTACATGCGAGTAATATCCACAGTATTTATCTTAAGACAGCCTTATAATAGGCACACGTGATGCATTCAGGTATTTGGTTGCAAAAATTATACATCAATATGTTTTATAAATATCTTATCCTTGTATATGTCTATACATTATGAAGAAAATCAATTTTTAAAACGTTTTATATTAATTAGCAGTAGATTAATTAATATACACACAATTATAAGTCTGCAAAATAATTCAATCAAACGATTGAATAATGCTACGTTGCTACTTTCTGAGAAAAATACTGCTATGTTGAAATACTTTATTCTTGCGCTGCGCAATCTTATTTCCTCGGAAGCTGTCAGACGCAGAGACCTGTACGTTTCCTCGTCCTGCAACCAAGTCCGACTGTCATCTGGAACTGAATGAGTTATTATCTTTCACCGGGCTTATAAATTAATCAGCATTTCAAAAGCGCTTATCTCAGTCAAATGGGTGATGACATATTGTTATGATGACAAGTAGCTTGTTGGTCTTATGGTTAGGACACTGGCCTCGTGATCCAAAGGTCGAGGGTTCGAACCTCACTCCAGACTAGCAATTTTTTTTTTCATAGCACAAGCGTTTAGCTTAGTTTGAAAGTAGTAAGAATATTAATGTCACACGTATTCCGTGCTCACATCTCTATTTTTATATATATATATATATATATATTATCTCTCTTAGAAAAGTCCCTCGAAATTGAGTATTATAAGGTAAGTATATATTGTTTTAAATATTTAGAACGTTAAATTTGTGGTTGAACACAATTATTTACTTCCAAAAAGTAAAAACTTTGTTGTACACCACATTGATTCTTTTTAAGAGGGTTACACAACCCTGGTCGCCTGAAATTTAAGTTGGGTGTCTTTAAACGAGGTGACTAAATTTTTTTTTTTAATTTGTACTTATTTGGGTACATTTTAAAATATAGTTTTATTGGAAAAATTTAAAGAAAATTTCTTCCTTTTCCCTTCACTTCCGTGGAGCTCCTTTGCCATGACTGAGATGCATCTTTCTCCGTTGCACGTTAATAAAAATCGTAAAAAAATATTTCTTTACGGAATTTTTAAATAACAAATTACTTCCAATTTAAAAAAAAACGATTTTTAAGAAATCGTATATGGCTTTATATTTCAGGCTCTCAATGTGGTGTAACCTCTAAATGTATCGATACCACTAAATCTTCGTCAGGACGGATGCACTATAACTGTTATTGAATAAACTAATCAATTTGGTTTGTAGGTAAGTTTTTAGTTGAAATTAAGTATATTTTTGTGCTAAAATATTATTCGTCTGCCAATTATTACATTTCACTAAAGAACATAATAAATACAATCTGTTGATTATTTTGTAATTTTATATTTATGAAATCGATTTTTTTTAAATAATTCAAAAATTAAACAAAATTATTTAAGTAAAAATTTCTCAATACCATAAACGATGATGTCCCAATCTCGATTGCCAATATTAGATCAATTTTATTTATTTAAATATGTAATCATATTTTAATAATAACTATAAAATATACTTTACGATACTCGAACGAGGTATCAAAATAAATTATAAACTGAATAGTGTGCATTTTCAAAAAAGTCTAAGTGCCTACCCACTTTAATTTTTTGTCGATTTTCGGCCTAAAACGATTCCGTATTCAAAAGTTTCGAAACTTTACAACTTTGACAGCCGCATTGAACATCGAATGTGTACTTTATTTCGAAAATGAATATCTTATTATTAGGCATTGACGTATTATCGTTGCTATCAGGTACGTCGTTTTTGCAATAAATAATTTCTCGAATATAACATTCAATAAACAGTTCTAATTTTCAATTCAATAACCAATCATTCGTCAGATTTTGAATTATGCATCATTATGTTTGATATTCAATTCAATATGGTCGACAATATATTATTTATATTACTGGAACACTAATTTCAAGTGAATACATTTTTGACAGCTTAATAGATGCGCGCGCATTTCGTGATCTCGCATTTCCGCTACACGCATTTTCTCTACAATGCGCGTGCGCAACTTCCGTTACAATGAAAATTTTATCCCGGATGCGCCAAAAGTAGATAACTTCAAAAAACATTTTACTTTACGATTTACGCCCAGCAAATGAACGAAATGTAAATGATATTCGACATTTGACGCACACAAGCGTGAAGTGAGTCGTAAGACCTTTGAGGCTAAATATGTAGGATGGGGGCTACAAAAGCAGATAAATGTCTCCAAAGCATCTCATGGATAAAAAAATCCTTGTCTCGAGTTGAAAATTTAATAAAAATCTCATCAAAGCCGAAATTTTTTATGAATATAAATATTTGTAACTATTAGTGTATGTAACGTAGATATAGTTCTGTCTTTTTACTCCCTTTATATTAACTCGTGGCGTCTGCTTGCTTGCTTGCCGGCTTGCCGTCAAAAAAAACTTTGGATCGATTTTTGACCCTTTTCCCGTGATCCAATCGAGCTGAAACTTGGCAATTAGACTCGTGGCGAAGATCAAGAAGATCTATCAAATTTTCGATAAAAAAAATTATTAATTATAGTATAATTTCGGATTTTTAGAAATTTTATTGTTTTTTTCAAATTGGAATCATTAGAAAAGTTTGATTAGCAACGGCGGCCCGATAACGTCGCGGAATATTTTCTAAATTTGAATTACTCCGTCGGTATACATAATAGGTACTTCACTACGAAGGTCGAAAATCAAAATTGACTGACAAATGTTTTTAGAATTTAATCTTCAAAGCATGAAGTGTCTTATCAAAGCTCAAAACATCACACATTTTAGAAATATATTAAATAACTGTAAGTTTAGTGTTATGTTATATGTTTTAATTCGTCTTTAATAGTTGTTATATTTTACAAAGAAAGGGAGTATAATAAAAACTTGGTTTTTATGGGTTACCTTTTTAATAACATAACGATTCTATCATGTTTCATGACTTTGATGTTTTTAGGTTCATACATTTTCATTTTTTGTGCAATCCATTCATTCGGTTACAGAGATTATTTCGAGTAGAATATTTCGTAAAAATTTCAACCGTGAACACGAAGCATAATAACCGATAATCGAAGTGAAAAGGCGATGTAGTATAGACGAATTTTTGAAGTTTGATTTCGTCCATTGTAAGTTGATAACCTGACAACTGTCAGCACAAAATAAGGAGCAATGGAGATAAATGACAAAGAGAAAAGTGGAATCCATTGATGTGGGCTGAAGAAGAAAGAAAATCGCATTTGAATATGGCTTGTTTAGAAAACCAAAAATTAAAATTAATCTCTCGCAAAACTCGGTACATTTGTTACTATAAAATGAACCTGTATCGGTTACTATGATATAAGAAGGAAACCGTTTAGCGATGTTAAGAGTAATTGAAGTTTTGTAAGATGTGACCTGAATGTTATATTTCTTCGAAGTAACAAGTAAACGGGGTTTCATCATCCCCCCCCTACTCGCCCTCCCTTCCCCTTCCTCGCACCGCCCGACCCTCCTTCCCTTCACGGATGGAATGTTCGTACAACAAAAAGAAATCTCAGAATTTTTCTACAATATTGGGTGCTTTTGTATCCTCGCTTTTAATGTCAGAAAGGCGAAAAAGTTAATAGAAAGACGATACATTTTGCTCGAACATGTGTCTTTTAAAGACCAAAGTCAGTCTAGAAGCCCGTGTTCGCGAAATGAGACACGAAAAGGTTTAGTTGAGATAAATCTCAATTCTACGTATATCACGTAGATATTACGGTAAAAGGTGGTGAGTATATTAGAATAGGTAGGTACGAGTATAAGTATCACGCTAAAAACTGGCACAAATACAGTACTCACCCATATGCATTTCCATTCATATAGACTCAGGCCCGAATACATAGTCAATACTTAAATGATTTAAAGCGTTCTTTAACGTTTAAATAATTAAGTATTGTATTGTCTGTATTCGGGCCTCACACTCCCATCTTATGAATGTGTTATGGTGCCAGTTTTTATCGTGCGACCTGCAAATGTGATGAAATTTTGACCTGGAGATAAACTCAGAAATCAACTTGAAATTTGTGTACAAAGAGACAAATCCGCGTTAAAAATGTTAGATTTGATAGCGAGACTCAGAACGTGCGCGTAATTGTTATCTAAAACTATATATATTCTGAAAAAATAGACAAACAGAGGGCATTTAGTACTTGCCATTACGAAGTTTTTTCAGGGGGTTAGGCAGAAAGGTTCACACTCATACATTTTCAGACGCATACATGACGAATGGTACGGACTTCCAACAGGACGATCCTCTAATATTTGGATGTGAGGAGTGCTCTTCTTAGAAGCCCCAAGTGATTTCATTTAAACTGCATTCAGTTTTGGTGTAAGGGAGATTCTGATTCACCCAACTGGTAAACCGAACATGAATGGTCAGCGATGATTCATTAAACGTTTGTCGTACGAAAAAATATTTTTTTTCTTCAGCCTCCATCTCTCCACTGCTGAACAAAGGTCTCTTCCATAACCTTCCATCCTTCTCCGTTGTGTCCATAATTATTTAATGCCATAATTGTTGTCTATTACATTTTGACTTCTATTTTTATAGTCTTTAACAGCAAATAACACCATATTTCTAAAGCGTGTGGAGGCGCGAGAGACACGAGAGACTGACATCTGTGGCCGAATAGACGCTCCAGTCACCACGAGGAGAAAAAGTCAATAGAAACAAATAGAAGGTTCCAGAAAAATAATAACTACCTTCAACCGCGAGGACCATAATCGGGTACCCCGCTCCACCATTCCCACATCGCCAACGGACCAGCACGACTACTACCATCGATCTACTACATATATAACTATTTGTCAAGCGTAGCATATTGATTATTTCAAAGATTTACTAACTAATGTTAATTTATCTTTGTATTTTATGGAATACACCGCGTCAATCCACAGTAAGCGCTTGTTCAGACACAGCGGGAACCGTGTCGTTTCAGAATCGCATGAGATCCGCGCGGGTCTCATTTACCTAGGTTTGTATGTGATCGTTCACACACAACCGTGCGGTTAGTCAACCGCAGCGGTGCCCGCAACCCAACCGCTAGAAAATAGACCCGCACGGCGCCCGCACGATCCTATTACTATGGGGCCTTACGAGAGCGTTCAGTCGCGTTGCGGGCACCGCACGGTTCCATGTCACAACAGGAGCACGCGTGTATTATATTCTCTTTTCTACGGTTATGGATCGCTTTGACACTGAATTTTTTATTGATAAAGTGGAGAAAAGACCTGTAATATGGGAGAAAAAACCTGTAATAGTGTGAGGATTACTCAAATATGCCAAGAACCAAGCTTGGCAGAAGTTGGTGGAGATATTTGGAAATGGTGGAAAAAAAAAGTATTTTAGAGAAGTAGGTATTTATTCACCAAAAATAAACTGACAGAATGATATTTATGTGTCTTGCCATGGAACACGGCCGTCGTTAACAAAGTAATGAGCGAATATATCTCTGATATTCAAAGATGGAGAACGGCACCAGAACTGTCAAACTGACGTTTATTTTCGCGCGCACAAATCGCTTATTAACCGCGGCTGTGTGAACAGATGACACAAATCGCGTGTTTTGAAACGCGATTCTGAAACTGAACGGTTCCCGCTGTGTCTGAACAAGCGCTAAGTGTTCTAACTTGTGTTACCCTATGGATGTGCCGCGTAAGTTGAGAGCGCCGCGCCGTAATTCACGCGTTGTGGATTCATCTATCATAAGTTATTGAGTGAACTAAGAACCGAAATCTGGTATAGGCATATCGTATGAGGTTTGAACAACGCACCAGAAGTGTAACATTCGACCTGTTAACTATCTGTATTTTAAAATATAAAAAATCTCCAAGATTGACTCAAATCGAAAATATCCTCCGTGAACACGGGCCTTAAGAATTTCTATATATTTCTTAAAATGAAAGTTATAAAGTTTCGCACCCCTTACTGTCATAAAAGCTAGAAGGTATGAATATTTCAAGGAATAACTCCACATTTACGCATTTTTGTGGAAGCATGTGGACTTACTTAAAAAGTTACTCTACGGATCCCCGCCGCGCCCTACGATTATCCCAGTCGGCGAACTATCGGAAAAGTTAACGCAAAATTATATCTAAAAATTCTATATTTTTTCAACTGTCAAAATATCTAACTTATCTCGACATCGGGTGAAGATTTTTACGCGGTCCCTCTACTAACGTGGTCCTAAAAATATACTTATCTCAGTATATTTTGCTGAAAAAAATATATTTAAACGACAAAATAAATTAAACTCATATTATTATAAAAATATCAGGTAGAAGGTATGCTGAAGAAGTGATCCGCCCTTGATCTCTGAATTGGAAAAATCTGCTCTATATAATTTCAAGTATACTCTAATATAGTATTTATTTTACTTCTTTTTTTTGTATTTTATCTTTTGTATTTATTGTTATATGAGCTTAAATTTTTATCTTAATTTTATATGTATATTTTCTTTTCTTTCAGATTTATGTACTCTTATGATTGTATTACTAAATTTTATTCTGCTTTCATTTTTACGTTTATACGTCTTAACTATTGTTATTTGTTACTATTATATAATTATCAGGTTTTACCTAGTGTGGCAGTTATTAGTAACTTATATTAATTAATAAATGTAAAATAAATAATAAAATAAACAAATAAAATTTTTAAAAAACTATTAAAATAATATAATAAACATCCAAATCTGTTTAGAACGCTCTGAACTAAGTCCTAACTGAAGACATACATCAAAATCTCAGAACAATGAAGCATTATTTTCAATAACAATTTAGATAGATCTGATTTCTAATAATAAAAAAAGTGTTTGTCCACGTATGAGACTTTGGCCTCTCATTTCAGAGATATAAAAGAAAAAATATGTACATGTATTCGTTGCGACATTCTAATACGCGCACAAGTACACGCGACAATGAATAATTCATGCCTTGCTACTCTCTAAACTATGATGTAGGTAAAACCAAATTAATTAATCAATTAGAAAGACATACAGAAAAATCAAATCCACGAAAAAATATTTGGCTGCTACCGGGATGGCGGCCAAATATTTTTTCGTGGATTTAATTTTTCTGTATGTCTTTCTAATCGATTAATTAAGTTGGTATTGAATTTCACAGAACTTTGTTCTGAAAAAATTGCAACTTCACAATATGAATGTGTTTTTTAATATAAGATCTAGGTACTTTATTTTACGACTCGCCATCTTCCTGATATATTTTGCATGCAAATATGTATCGTTTGAGCGAACTGACTCAAATTATGCATACATTTTCTTTAGGACCTGGCAGAAAACATAAGTGACATTTCCCCCTTCCTCTATACCCCATCCCCTCCACCTGATATATTTTCCATGCAAATCTGTAACCGTTCAACCAATCTGACTCAAATTTTGCATACTTATTCTTTAGGACCCGGCGAATAGCAAAAGTAACATTTTCCCCTCCCCCTTCACCCCTACTTATGATATGCAATGATTCCACGCAAATCTGTACCGTTTGACCGATCTGACCACATTTTGCATACTTATTCTTTAGGACCCAGCGGGTAACATAGGCGACATTTTCCCTTCCCCCTTACCACACCACCCCTCATATATTTTCTGTACAAATCTAAACCGTTTGACCGATCTGACCCAAATTTTGCTTACGTATTCTTAAGGATCCGGCGGGTAGCAAATATGACATTTCACCCCTCGCTCTTCATCCTGTTCCCTACCACTGATATATTTTTTACAAATATACAAATCTAGACCATTCGACTTATCTAACCCAAATTTTGCACGCTTATTCTCTCTCCCCTTTCACCACCACTCCCTCTCTCTAATATATTTTCCATGGATATCTCTACGGTTCTACGGATCTGAATCAAATTTTGAATAAGTATTCTGTAGGACCCGTCGGGTAACATAAGTGACATTTCCCCCCTCCCCTTGTACCCCCCCCCTGGCATACTTATTCTTTGGAATACAATGGGCAACCATCACTGGCTTATCGTGCGATGGTGAGGGTCCCCACTAGCTAAATGATTCGCGATAACTCGGAGCCTCCTTCGATCGCTGCGGCGGAAGTTGGCAATGTCATAATAAATTTGGGAGCAATTAAGGCCCCACCCAGGTATAGACAGACTATCTAACATGATTATTAAGAGTCTATGGAGATTTGCCAGGAATGAGGTTACGAATGTGTTTAATGCGTGTATGAAAAGGTACTTTCCCCGCTGCATGTAAGAAAGGTCTCCTCTGTGTCATTCCAAAGAACAATGGCAAGCACCGATCAGACCCAGGTGCGTATCGGTCTATCACACTCCTTATCGATTTTGGAAAGGTGTTTGAGACACTGATATGAAAGAGGCTTGAGGCATCCCCCTCGCCTGCCTGCGATCGTCAGTTTGGCTTTGTTCGAGAAATGTCTAAAGAGAAGGCCACCATGTATGCACAAGCATGGACCGAAGGGTGCAAGGACAAGTGTGTATTGTTTTTATCAGAAATTTTGCAAATTAATGGAACCTTTGTTGTTTTTAACTTATGTAGTTTAAATTATTTCTATCATTGAAATATTTGGCAGTTAGTTCGTGGTGCAACATTTTAAATTAAAATGTTTTATTTTTACTTTGTGATACATACACAATATTAGTAATGAATTATTATTATAGTTTCAAGAGGAGTAGTCCCTCTCATCACCATGTAGAGTTGGTAAAGTGGATTGAAACATGATTTTATTCATAAGTGTCTTTTCAAAATTTGGATTTTTAAGGACTTCAACGGTTTCCAAATTGTTGATTATCCATCCTCTACGAGGAACCGAGTGGAGCAGCTTTAATTTTTGAATGTCAAAGGAATGATTAGTATTAATTTAGTGATTTAAAAATTCGCAGAATTTTTTATTTTTTAGGCAACACCGATCCAAGAGCACTTCCCCTTTTTGGGCAAAAAACACCCCCTCCCCACCGGCGATTCCCTGACCTGCGCGAATAGATTCATAAATTTTGTATTTAAGTTACCTGATGCCGAGAGGGACAGCTCCTCTCGAAATATTAGTTATGCTTCCTCTCGAAACAATTAAATAGTCACATTGTGTGTATTACAAAGTTAAAATAAAATATATTTTAAATTAAAATTATTTATATTTATCTACCTACGTGTTGGTGTATTGTTAAATATTTTTTTTGTTTTGTCATCACGCTGTCATCTGATGTATCGGAGCTATTGTAATATAACTGTAACAAACAACTCAACTAACTTACAGTAGCCGGCAAACATCTTGAAATTCTACGGCGTAGTGGGGGGAAGTTTGCGCATCTACCTTCCACCAACGAGACCCAAATTTAGTCTTCTGCGCATTCTCCCACTACGCCAAAGAATTTCAAGAAGTTTGCCGGCAACTGTACCACTCTTTTGCCTCGTCCACTTTTATATACCTTCTCATGAACGCTCTTCACTCTTTGAATCTTAACAGGGCCGCCCTCCAACATTTGTTTGGTTTATCTGATAGTGACAGGTCTTTCACTTGAGCCCTTTCTGTTGCCTTCAACACTCCACTCATATATTTATATTTTATATTTTCTAGAGCATTAACAATTTGGGAACACGGCGTACATATATGCAGATTAAATATGTTATTTTAGGAATGTGTTTGATACAGCATAAGTGTATCATGAGTACAAAAAGTAACAAAGCATAAAAAAATTATGATTTACTAGAAATATAGAGATAAAGCATTGGTACAGTAAAAAAGTGAAATAGAAAAAATAAGCAACCAAAACAAATGAAAAATTACTGTGTTTAGGAATATAAGGTTTGAAACATAGTTTATAAAAAATAAGTGTTATAAATAGTATTTAATAAATGCCGAAATATTGAACTTAACATAGAACCTACGCGTAGAAATAAAAGTAACTAGGTAGTTGTACTCAAATTCAGTACATTATAAATTAGTTATCCTCCATAACTGCTTAAATTTATTTTTGGATATCGCTGCCTTTTTATACCCTATTTTTATTATCTTTATTATCTGTTTTGTATGCCTTCACCGAGGATTACTAATATAAAATGTAATGAATTGTAGATTTTATGTATCCCTTCCAATATCATCGTCCTGGTGACTGGGCGACCGCCCTGGGCGCCGGGCGGTAGGGAGCGCGAGATGGGTCGCCGTAGTGCCGACTAGAAATTATTACGATAATATCCACCTAAATGAACGAAAAGCGCGTGCGGTGAAGCGACACAAAAATTGGTGTAAGGTTTTTTAAACCCTTTTGTGTATGCCTTCTTAAGCATAATACAGGATGGGGGCTCGTAATAACGAACTACGCGTCCTTAGACTATGCGTTTATTAACCAGTACAGCGGTAGCAACACCTGTTATATATGAGGCCCCAAAATCGTATGCGCGCTCGGCCGGCGGGCGGCCTCTCCCAGTGCGCGTCCCCACTAACTCTCGCGCTGCGCAAGCATCTCATACCGTGCGTCGACGACGCACAAAAACCAATCTTACAGATACCTACTCCAAGAACGTCTCATATAAAAGGTTTATGCGACGTCGACGAGAAAGTGTTATTTAAAAAATATGCATATGTCGCAGCCATCTGGTTAAATTAGTCGAGTAATTGGACGCCCAGGCCGTTCATTAAACGTCTGCATCCAATTAAATGGCTAAAGGACAACTAGCCAAGTCATTGAGCGTAATGTTTGGTTAGGTTAGGTTATTTTAGGTAAGGTTAGGTTAGATTTGAATAACTTGGCTGTCTTGGTTAGTCATCTTCAAAGGGCTGACTTTCAATACGCCAAGTTGTTAAACGTTGAGTGATTCTATTTCAATTAACTATTGGCCTTGGTATTCAATTGGATGCCGACGTTTAATGAATGGCCTAGGCGTCTAAGAACGTGGCTAATTTAACCAGATGGCTGCGACACATACATGACATCAATATTCTTACAATTGCCATGAAAATAGAACTATATTTATGGACTCGTGGGACGAGTCTCGGACCCTCGATCACTTGATTACCAGGTGAGTTTGTAACGATATTGGCCTATTCAAATAGACATTGCTGAAAAATTATACGAAAATATCTATCTGCTAAAAGCTCATAATAAAGAGAAGCTTCACAACCCGTTAAATATTATGTGATTATATGTTTTCCAGGTAAGTAGGTGCGGACGAGCCTGTATTGTTCGTGAAACGTAGAGATATGCCGCGCGTGTGAAGCGTGCTTTACCTTTATTTTAACTGAATCGGACGAATCACAAGACGCGGCCGTTAGCAGCGGATCTGGCCAATTAAACGCGTCCTGAGATGTTAGACTTTGACTTTTACACGCAAGTTGGAATCAAAAATGGCGGGAGATAGGGACTAATTTTAGCGATACAAATTGGAGAGCGGCACTTGAGTTTTCAGCTTGGAGGTCGGCCGAGGCCTTGTCGAAGAGAGTCCGAAATAAGAAAGATAGTTTAACTGGACCGAGGAAAAGGCCGGAGTTTGGTAATAATTCAAAGGAGATTTGGAACAGTGAACAGATAAGCATTTCCAATATTAATTATTTCTATTGCCTTTTATGTGTATTCTATTATATCTTGTAAAACTAAGCGCGCATCGGATCTAATATAAAATAAATCGTAATTTTGCGGCTTGTGATATTTCATAATACTTATGTAATTTGGGACTTGAGATTCGGGGCAGTTGTGTGTATTCAATGTCGCGGTTGCTTGTCTGATCTTGATTAAATTTGTACGAGAATTTAATTATGTGTTTTTGATATCACGATTGTAAGCGTGATATAAATTCAAATCGTACGAGAAATTTCCTCCAAATAATATATTTTAAAATGCACCTGGATTTTATACTTATTTTATTGTGGCATAAATATATAGTTTATTAGATTCGTTAGATGTTAATATTACATACCACTAGGCAATCGTTTTAAACACTGCTCCTATAAAGACGTATTTTGAGTAGTATATATTGTATCCGTTTAGATTTAGTCGCATTTATTCATATCGTCATATTCATAGCACGATTATAATAGGTATTTTTGCCGCGTAAGAGGTGGCACTTTGAAAGGTGCAATCGCGTTTATGTTCGTCCCGGACGGAGAAGTTCTGGCGGTATGTAAATAAATATAATTAAAATATTATTGGTTATTTAGGATAGCGTTTTACTTGCAGGGGATGTTTACGGTGTCGGATTTTAATGTTTGTGCAATATGGTTTGCGCTAAAATTTATTCTGCTTCGAATGCAAGATATTATTTACAGGTCAGCCTGGCATATGAATAAAAATTGTTATACTACCGCCATCTATCGAACTCAAACATGACTGTAATAATAATTATCTTTCGATATATTGCTACGACTTTTTAATAATATATGGTGCATTTTATAGTGATTGTCAGACGTACGTATTTAGGGGGAAGGGTTAGATCAGGGGTAGTTAACCTTCGGTCTTCCGTAGCCGTGATAGTTATTCATATGAAATTGTTTTTATTCATTCAATATTAGATATTTGAAATGTTTTCTACAACATATTCCATTATTGTGGGTCGTTTGCGGTTAGATCAGGGATAGTTAACCTTCGGTCTTCCGTAGCCGTGATAGTTATTCATATGACATTGTTTTTATTATTCAATATTAGATATTTGAAATGTTTTCTACAACATATTCCATTATTGTGGGTCGTTTGCGGTTAGATCAGGGGTAGTTAACCTTCGGTCTTCCGTAGCCGTGATAGTTATTCATATGACATTGTTTTTATTCATTCAATATTAGATATTTGAAATATTTTCTACAACATATTCCATTATTGTGGGTCGTTTGCGGTTAGATCAGGGGTAGTTAAACTTCGGTCTTCCGTAGCCGTGATAGTTATTCATATGACATTGTTTTTATTCATTCAATATTAGATATTTGAAATGTTTTCTACAACATTTTCCATTATTGTGGGCAGTTCGCGGTTTGTTCAGGGGTAGTTAACCTTTGGTCTTCCGTAATCACGTTATTTACTTATATGACAGATTGTTTTGTTTTATTCGTTTAATATAAGTAATATCATATTTTTATGAGTTACCGTAATTATTTATCTATATGATTTTATTATTGAGAGTGATGCAACGAATACTACTTTCACGAATACGAATGTCAGGCCTATTATTCGGTGAATACGAATGCGAATATTTCCACCAAGGTGGGGGAATTTGAACATACTTGTAAATATAATAACCTTGATGCAACGAATACTACTTTCACGAATACGAATGTCAGGCCTACTATTCGGTGAATACGAATGCGAATATTCCCACCAAGGTGGGGGAACTTAAACATACTTGTAAATATAATTACCATGATGCAACGAATACTACCTTCACGAATACGAATGTTACGCCTACTATTCGGTGAATACGAATGCGAATATTTCCACCAAGGTGGGGGAGAACGCAAGCATACTTGTAATTATATTGTTTATGTCTGCTTGTGATACGGCGTAGATGAACTAGTTTGAAAGGGCTTATGTTCTGCATGTGCTCAGCGTAGAGGGAATAGTCTTTTTGTTTCTAGGATCCTATACAGTTTTACAGGTGCTGATTTTGAAATATATATACAAGGAAAACACTATTTTGGGAATCACTAACTGGATGACAGATATTGCAGCACACATACACACAAGGAGGACGTTATGTTAAATACATGACTGGAAAGTTGTTATTGGAAAACACAGGCGCCACTAGAGGATATGGACAGTTTGCAGAGAACTTCAACTTCTGTCAGTTAAGGACCTTTTACTATTACTATTCTTTCGCCTTTTGCATAACCGTGGATGAACTAGATTGAAGGGGTTTATGTTCTGTATGTGCTCGGCGTAGAGGGAATAGTTTTCTTGTTTCTAGGATCTAATACAGTTTTACAGGCGCTGATATTGAAATATATATATATATACAAGGAAAACACCTTTTGGGAATCATTAACTGGATGACAGATATTGAAGCACACATACACACAAGGAGGACGTTATGTTAAATACATGACTGGAAGGTTGTTATTGGAAAACACAGGCGCTACTAGAGGATATGGACAGTTTGCAGAGAACTTCAACTTCTGTCAGTTAAGGACCTTTTACTATTACTATTCTTTCGCCTTTCGCATAACCGTGGATGAACTAGATTGAAGGGGTTTATGTTCTGTATGTGCTCGGCGTAGAGGGAATAGTTTTCTTGTTTCTAGGATCTAATACAGTTTTACAGGCGCTGATATTAAAATATATATACAAGGGAAGTGAAGGGCTACACAGGCGCTGGTAATTGCTCAATTTTGGAGAGGACCCGTTATATTACTTCGGATCAGGATGCCATCTCAGAAGCAGACCAAGTACAGAAATAAGATAAGAACCTTTAATATTATTCTTCATTCTTTATTTTCTTATGTGTATCAAATGAAATGTTCGTGCTATATAATTTGTCATTGTCACATGGTCACTATTCATTTCATTACTTGGGTTCAGAGTTCGACGGTAATGGACGCGGTAACAAGTTGGTGCTTGTCGGGACGTAACGTCGGGATTATATCTTAATTATCTTTAGGATAGAAGCGAGGTCATCATACGTGCATTCTGCATTTCAAACGTTTTACTAACATATATAAATACATATTATTGCGTTTTACAAATTGAATAGGATCGCGGGAAATAGGCATTTCGTCCGGTTGTGCAATATTAACTTCCAACGTAGCATAATGAGATCTTATTACCGGTCGGTACCGATCTTATTACCGTGGGATCAATCACATCAACTATAATTGGCGATGCTAACATGGCTCTGACTGACGCGCTCAAGGACGAGTCTTTTCCAGTCACCCAGTTAGTTCATTTGGCCCTTTAATCAGCAGTAAACATCATAATAATCCGGCTCATGTAGCCGCAACGTGGGATCCTCATCATTATACACCAGTCAATTTGACTGCCCCGCGGGACAATATACAAACCTTAATATCAGACGCGGGATTTCTTCCTGATATGTTTGTCGCCGGGAAGCGAGGACTTCGGAGGATTCCAGCAGGAGCAATAGAGTCTCGGCTTGATCTTGGTCTGCAGCTTAGTGTGGGAGGTTATGTCTAAACAGGAGTTAACCACCGGATGCGGCGATGCTCTGGGGCCGTATCCCCCTCCCCCCTACGGTGGAGGGGGGGCATCTATAATCCACGTTTGAACAGAAGTGGTTAGACACTTCTTAAATTTCACTTACAAAACTGTATCTTCCATTCCCTTAGAATCTCGGGCTGTGATAATGTCAGACAAAGCTTGCCCTGAGCCTCTGTTGCGCCTAGTTGTTATGAATATATGTTTACTCTTTCCACTATATACCATGAACAGATAAATCGGGCCGAAGACCACCGATCGCGCCAGTTGTAAGCATTGTATGTATGTATTCTGGAGAACCCAGCCGTTAATTTGCATTTTGAATATTGTGTGTGTGTTTAATAAGTATAACCGTGTATTAATCGACCGTGATTTATCTAATCTGGATGACCGGCAGATCCAGTATACTATTGCATTAAAAAAAAATACGTAAAAAAAATAGATATTGCGTGTTGTTGCGCAATATTAGCGCTAAGTTCCTATTATGTACCGTCGGTTGTATTATGCGGATACCAAGTTATACTCAGAGCGCCCTAGGCTGTATTTCGCAAGTGGTATTTATCTATCTGAATATTCCATCGTAATCGTGACCCCGCACTCAGCCGTGGAAGCCGTCCACCAGTGCTAATATGAGACATCGGTAACCAGGCGGCATCGTTCTAGGCGAAAAATCTACGTAGACATATTTATGTTCGCGACGCCGCTACCGGATGCGAGGAAATGACGGATGCGCCACCATGAAAGGCGATTTTGTTAGTCTGTTCAATCGATCGTCGTTTTGAGTCCGGCTCATGTTGCGCGTTAATAATGTTAGGTTAGTTTCACCTCGTATGAATACAATGGCATTTCTTCTGCTACGCTACCAAAAGTACCGGGTGACCGCGTCACATCGAGGAGTCCTATATTACTATCACTAGACGATTATTGGCCAAATTATATGTTAGACTAAACGTAAACTTAATTCAATCACGTAAATAAATTTTAAACAGCTTTGAGCTTGCAAAAGCAGATCTCAAATAATATATGTATTAGACTTTTAATAAATAAACTTAAAGTAAAATCGCTTTTAAAACTTTCTTAAAGCCTTCTCTTTTAAACTTTCGATTTAAACTTCTTCCAAAAAAAAAAAGCTTTACCCCAAAATACACCCTCAACGGGGGAACGTCACAAGTTCAACCAGATCAGAAAATCAATTCTTAATTGATATAATGCACAGAGAGGGTTTTGATGTAGTGGAAGTTTGTTGTGAAGATATATGAATGTGAGGGGTCCCTGAAATCCTAGATCTCTTCGGTGTGCGATTAATCATATAGGTATGTAGGTATAAAGAACCACAAGGAAAACAAACCGGCAATATAAGAAAGAATGAACTCCGTGCCCACTAAGCGCTTTTATACGCACATTTCGTGCTCCACCGTGTCGGCAGAAGACAGCATAAATATAATAGAAAAACTGATGGAAATCTTCGCCCACCCATTCATCCTATAAAATACCGACCTATATAACAAATGTATAAAAAAACTAACCAACTGGCTGGTCATATCCGACGTTGCATGGGTTAAAGATCAAGTAAAAAAATAAGTTTTTGGGGAAACAAAGGCTCCGTTGTTTTGCAAAGTCCCTAAATAACAATGTTTCCATTTAATCAAGGATGGCGTGGGTGGAATGTCCAGGAGGGAAATGTGGACTCTGTTTATCCTCAGGTCTTAAATAATATACATATATTCGAAATATGGTAGAAAAGCACAGATTTGCATCAAAATTATATCAGGGGGAGGAGAAGGGGTAAAGAAGGAGAGTGGAAATGTCACCTATATTATCCGCCGGGTCTTAAAGAATAAGTGTACAAAATTTGGATCAGATCGGTTGAACGGTACAAATTTGCGTGGAAAATATATCAGAGGAGGGAGAAGGGTAAAAGGGAGGAGGAAATGTCATATTTGTAAGCCGCCGGGTCCTAAAAATTAAGTATGCAAAATTCTAGCAATATCGGACAAACGGCGTAGATATGTACAGAAAATATATCATCAAATATAATAAATTCGTTTTCAAAACAACAAACACATTCATTTATTCGACATTCAATGCGGCTGTCAAAATGTTATAGTTTAGAAACTTTTGAATACGGAACCGTTTTAGGACGAAAATCGATATAATATAAAAGTGGGTAGATACTTGGAGTTTTTTGAATAGGAATGACGTAATTGACTCCTTGTCACGAATGTTTCGATTGTTTTTTAAGAAAGTTTTTGTTTGCCCCAATTATTTTAAATATTCATGGTTATGTTTCTGTAAGTATGAGTTTTAATTATTTTCATGAGACAAAATAATAACTCAATACTTTGAGCGTCATTAATATATAATTTTGTCTTTATTTTAGTTGTATGTGTAACTCCTACCCCGCGTGCATGAGTAGGTACACGCACGAATTTTTTTGTACATTCTAATTTTGGAACTTCATAATTATTAACAAAAAATAAAAAGCTTTTAGGGTATGAAAGATTCCGGAATCCTGGTAGGAGTTAAATGTTTTTTAGATCCAACAGTAAGATTATGAAGAAACTTGCTTTGTATTTGTTTGTGTTTAACTTTATGATATCCACATAAAACTTTGTTTTTATGTTAATACTAAAATATTAAATAAATATAGCATTGGACAAATGTGCGTTACTTTTTGGAAGAAGGATATTTGGTCGGTCGAGGTGTACTTTTAATGTCTTCCTCGGAGCGTCGATTTTCAAGCGACGAATCTAAAAAGAAGCCTGCTAGTAGCTTATTCAGGCTCAAACACGCCATTTTAGAAGACTGGAGGCTCTAATGTTGGGTGTACGTGTAATATTACATTCCCTAGCGATTTGTGGATTTAGGCGATGAAGGTTAATATTTAAATATGTTTTATTCGAAAAATCTATATTTTCGTGTTTAGATGGCACGATTATGTTTGCTTAAAATCGTGTTTGCACAAATCATACGTTCATCAAAACATCGATGTGTTGCTTCTATAAAGGAGGTAAAATGTCGAGCTTAACGAGCGAGATAGTTTACATTTTGAAACATAAATGAGCATTGAAATAAAGCATGAAGTGTTAAGTACAAGAATAATGCACGATATCAAAGAAAATATATAAATGTTCATAACACGTATAAAAACAAGAAGATTTTTTATTTTTATTTAAGACAGTTATTTTAAATATTTAAATGAGAATTTTACATATTTAACATTAATTATGGAAATAATCGCAGAGAAATAGGCGTCCCTCAAGTCCAGTGGACAAGACGCTGGTTTCTCTTACTGAGAGTTTCGGGTTTGATTCCCAGTGACGTCACAATATATCTACGTGATTTACTCAAGCCCGAGTGTTTTTTATGATATGTTTCGCTGCAGTAATTGGGCTTTATGGCCTGTTGTAGTGTTAAAAAATTAATATGAAACAAAACATAATCAGTAAAGAATATAGGTATATACAACAGAAAACGAAAAGTAAGGGATATATAGGTTCAAGGGTATCAGTAAGAGTATTAAATAAATATATTATATATAATAGAAATAAATTTTGACTGACAATCTATTGGGTGTTTTGATACTTTTTTTTCCAAATGAAGATGACACAACAAAAATTATCTACAAATTAATCAAAATGTATTCTCCTTTTTTATTTATGACTTTTTGCCAAAGTTTTACAAATTTTTTGATGCCTCTGGATAAATTTGATTACACACTTTTATCGATTGTTGCGCGGTATGATCGACAATACTGAAATTATGCAGAGCATTGGTTTGTATGTTCCTGATAATTACCTTAGACATCGTCAGCATAGATTGTTTCACATTCCAATATACAGGACCAACCTGCCGATGGTTATGCCTGTTGGAAAAGCTACAGCTATGCTGAACAAGATCGCTTTGGATATTGATATATTCCATGTGTCTGAGGGGGTTTTCCGAAGCAGGATTCTCCTACACCTTTGACCAGATTATACAGGTCACTTCTAATTGTTTCATAATTGTTTAATAATAAATTAGTATTTTAATACACAATATGTATATGTGTGTGTATGTATGTATGTATATGTATATGTGTATGTATGTATACATATGTG
Source organism: Agrypnia vestita (assembly GCA_016648135.1). NCBI lineage: Eukaryota > Metazoa > Arthropoda > Insecta > Trichoptera > Phryganeidae > Agrypnia > Agrypnia vestita. The sequence continues at coordinate 64,510 of JADDOH010007387.1, forward strand.
TTTATGTATATGTGTATATGGATGTGTATGTATATGTGTATATGTATATTTTTAGATGTAAGTTAATAATATGTATGCATTGAACATAATGTTTGTAATGTACATATTATGTAATAAATAAAAAATTGAATTGAAATTGAAATTGAAATTGAAATAATCTTTCGGTCTTGACATGAAGAATTCAAAAGGCGTTGTCGGAAGCGTTCACTTTCGTCTACCTAACATTCTATTTTGAAGGACTGTAATAAAACAATGAATGTAACCGTAAGTAAATGTAATGTGAAAGCAAACACCAAATACTGTTTTACTGCGCGCATTTTTAAATTTGAAAAAATGGACACCAATAATGTTTACACCTATTAATACGACATAGAGTGACGTTTCTTAAGTAATTATAATAGATATAATAAGATTGATAGGCTGTCTACAAAATTAAATGAATAAACAAAATGTTAGTTATGTTAATTAATATATAACCACTTACGGAGATTTTTAGTCTACCGATCTAAAAATCTCCGTAAGTGTGTATATACTAACATAACTAACGTGTTTAACGTGTGTAAAAAATTCAAAATAAATAAAATTTAATTAACTCTGTTTTCATTTTATTTAATTTTAACATTTGTATAGGTACATTTTGTCATGTTTTAATATGTTAAAACCATAACGGGCCATTAGGTCCAATTACAATAGTGAAATATGATACAACCCTCCACTTCACCCTTTCTCGCAATGTTCCTTCATTTCCACGGTGGCGTAGCGGGTAGATACCCTCTCCACTTCCACTGGATCCACAGCCCACACACCGACACTCACGCACACACACTTCAGTACACTCACCTGAATAAGGATACCAAGGTTTCTCCAAAACTTGTAGCTATGATATTCTTATCTCAAATAAAAGTAATGGAAATAATAATAAAAAATGTTTTTATTCATAATTATTAAAATGGATTTACACAAACTAAATGCCACCACTTTCAATTATTTATGATGAACCTTACCTAATGTCCGTAACTTGCTGGAATAACAACTTAAGACAATCAGAGTGTGACACGCAATCAACGCGCGGCTTAGGTAAAACGTAAGGGTCGCCCTACCAAATTACACGGTCTCGACATTCTTATATTATTCAGTATTTTTTTAAGCGAATAAAGTCAATATTAAAAAACAAATGGTTTTCTATGGAATAACTTACAATTTCAAAATCCTGAAATTACCCTGATTTTTTACTGAGATACGGCTGGTAATAATATAATTTAGGATGAAATTGTTACTCTAACTTACCTACTTATAATCACGCCGTTCTTTTCCGCAGGTATCGGTAGGAGGTTAGAAAGCCACATTCTTCTTTCCTGACACACAGCATCTTGCCTCATTCACTTTCATACACCTTGTGACGCACGCTCGGGCCCTTTTACAATTTCTGATTTACCCAATCGTGCCTCGTCTTTCTTCATCCCATCCATAATTTGTCAAATTTCAATCAACATTGTCATGGCGGCCAATTTGATACAGTTGTAGTCGATTATGTATAATCGATGTAATTCTGTAAAACGTTGGACTGTCATAAAATTAATTTACATCGAAATCTTTTTAGCAAGGTTGTAATAATTTTATTTGAATTGTGTAAAAGTAAAAGATTTTTGCTATTATCATAGATACAAGTTACTTAAATGCTTTTTCGACGTTCGACAGAAGATGCATCAGAAATATTGAAAAAAAATGCAAACTTTGATGTCGCTCATATCCACAACTATCGATTTTAAGACATTGTTGCTTGAACAATTTTAATTCGTAAATTAGGAAAAAATCTACTTGTAGACTATTGCGAACCAGCTCTAATATCTTCATCCTAAACATATAAGCGATCAGATTTTTTCCATAATAATAGAGAGAATAAAAAAATATACTTTTCTTTCATGTCTTTAGCACTCTTGCCTCGTCCACTCTCATATGCGCTCATTTATTTATTTTAGTAAAGTTAACATCAAGTCTTAAATTAACATTCAAGAGATAAAAAAAATTATGCCATTTATAAACTTTCCACTTAAGATTACTTATTAATGATATTAGCAAGGTGTGACAATATGACAAATTATAATTTCAATATTTGTTGAGATGAGGTGGTATGTAGGATTAGAAAAGAAGAATGAGTATGGGAGTAGGTATATGGGATTATAATGCGGTTGTGAAATTAATTTTTGTTTAATGTCCCGAATAGTCGAGTTTAGAATATCAATGTGGTTGTAATTTACGTTAAATAAATTTATGGATCTGTTGACGAATGGGTTTTGTATGGAGTTGGCCTTGCAAAGGGGGAGATGAAAAGTAAGTGACTATCTGCTGTTTGGGAAATGATAGATCAGGAGTTTCAACTAAGTTGTGTGCGATTTTAAATAACATTACATTAGTCCGATATATTTCTACGGCAAGCATGTTAAAGAACGTTTCAGCGTCGTCATTGCTAACATGAGATCGAAAAGAGCGAAATATAAGGTACTTTAAAAATCTATATCGGACGCTTTCAATTCTATTATTGTGCACTGTGTAGCCTGGGTTCCAAACCTTGGAAGTGTATTCCAAAATACTACGAACATATGAGAAATATAATGTCGTGCTCTCGAAAGTGCTAACATATCTGTTTATGCCAGGTCTTTCGGGAATTACCCCTGTTACTGACACTTTCATGACTCGTCTCACACATTTATTTTAGCATTCTCTTCTCGCGCATACATCCCTCAAGATCAAATCTTCTTAATTTTATTGACCATGTTACAAACAGATTTACATTAATTCATTCATAACTGCACTCAGAGCACGATTCATATTATTTTCCGCATTAAATCTTTCTTATCTATCCTTAGAGAATAAACACACATTTCCCCAAATATTAACTACTCCTAGCATTCGTTAGTTACCATTAGGTTAATATCACATTAGATCACTCTTTTGTCTCGAACACCACAATTTTTATTTGCTAGCCAATATCAGATGTTCACTATCTACACATACAATGGACATACTGATCATATTATACACATTAAATACAGCGGAATAATTTATATTATACAAAACTTGTAAGATATAAAAAATAAGAACATTTCGTAAAGCAATAATTATTAAATTTAAAAACAAAATTTATTTTGCTTAAATTTACTTATCGCATTTAATTTAGGTCGAAGATTATTTTTCTTTTCCATCACCACCCGTTTGTCTGATATTCGACACCCGACAACAAAAATACAATTAAACGTAACAATTTAATGAAAGAAAAATGAAATTATTCCACAAAATACAAAAAAATTAATCAAGAATTAATTTCCTTTGCTAATATATTACGAGGGTAATTCTAAAAGTAAAGAGTGTTAGTTAAGCTTTAAGAAATTAAGGGAATATATCTTTATTCAATTTTATAAACACACTACCAATACCATATTCTCTTTCTCCACATGATCTTCACCAGATAACAATTGTTAACTGCAAACTGCAATTCGTCATCACCTCTTAAACGTGAATTAAATTAATAATAATTGAAATTTAATTTCAATCAGTCTTTACTTTCTGTTTAGTCTGCTTTTAATTGGTGCAACAAGATAATTTTAATTGTAATAATGATAAGAGGGACTGCTCTTCTCTAAACGTTAAGAATGACAAAATAACTCAACGAGCAAATAGTATAAAGTTTTCTGTAGTGTAAAAATTCAATGGCTTTTTAAGACCCAAATGACAAATAATTGGATGTCATTTTCTTCAAAATTAAAGCCACGATTTATGTTTTTATTTACCATCTGAAATAAAGAGGGTAAAATGTAAGGAAATAAAACTCGGTATTCGGAAAAATTCTTTTGACCTACCCAGTTAGCCATGTAAAAAATCCCCGGCGGAAATGGTAATGAATTGTGTTTTTAGGTCGGTAATAAATTTATATTTGGTCTAGTGCATTTTTCCAGCGTTGCGAAATACTGTCATAGTCCTATTAGCCAAAAAGTATTCTATAATAATTAAAAAAACCTTCCAGCACCAGTGGCCAAGTGTGATTAATTTCGTATGTGAGTAAAAGTGTATATTTTTACATTTTGCTTCAAGCCCAATTCAAACGGAGTTACGAATTTTAAAGTTATTCAACAGCCTGGCTACCAAAATCTCATCTGAGGGTGATTTTGAGGTCTCCATAGTCACGATCGAATAAATTGCATTTAAAAATTTCCGTAAGTTCAGTCCCTCTATGAGACCTTCTTCATTAGGTTGTTAGCATTAGATATACCTTCATAGACAAATTTACCTAATAATACCCTATACAATATCCGACTAATTTTTGCCTCTGCACTTATTTTACTTTTTACTACGATCCCACCTAACTTCTAGTTATCGATAGGTCTTACTTTTACGCAAGATGTGTCGTAAAATAAATTTCCGACAAAATTAATTAAATACGTTAATAAAAAGGCCAAATGACATAACTAATGATTTGACGACAATTTAATATTTATTGTTGTGTATTTATTATTTATGTGCTTCTTATTTTATTAAAATGATGTCACAAAGTGAATTTGAACATTTTGAAGAATAAATTAAATATTTTACTAGACTCCTCTAACTCATTCTTCGGCACATATTCCACAGCCATATTAATATTATTGTCATTTATCAAATAACGAGTAAATTGAAGATTACGGATACGATTGCCGGAATATTGCTCGTCAACAATTACTCACAACTGCTCGCCAGGAAAATTTTTCGCCGCACATTTGCTCGCCACCAGATAACCTAACCTATCTCTTTTATCTCTTTATTTTCTTTAATCTCTTTTATCCATATTCATGTAAAAAAAAAACTTAAGCATCCTAACACGAAATTGGCGAGTAATTGTGTGGCGAGCAATTGAGGGAGACTACTTTTGGCGAGCAATTTTGCGCACACCTCGGATTACGTACGGGTGGTGGAATTTTTGTGATTTGAAATGTAACTCTGAAAGGCTAAAATGTTAGATTGCTATTTTAATCTATAATTTAATTACTAGTCTATAGACGTTAATGTATTTCAATTTTTTCGAAGTAATGTTGTATTAATCTTATTATTTATTAATAATACTATAATTAATTATCATTTAAAATCTCATTTCTTTTCAGTGGATTAAAAATAAAGGCTTATTTTCAACGAGCTATTTTGCGAACTCAGTTCATCTTTTGTTCGATATTTCATCGAGTATTTCAAAAATTAGAATTTTATTTCAGTTTTTGAGTTTGAATTCTACGAAGAGAACAATTGATGTTTCTCATGCATGAGAGGGTAGGTGGAGAAAAAGCAGGAAGCAAATACGAAGTATAAAGAACCTGTGCCGAACTCACAAGGCTTCAGGTTTTATCCAGGATTTAAAGTACTATTTAAAAAACTGTCACAGACAGTATGCACTTTAAGCCTCATTTGTGCATTGCACAAATTATGCCTAAAGGAGATTCTCAACCGTCCATGTGAGCACGGAGTTCTTCAAGTAAACAGACATATATTTTATACATGCCTAATCTACGTTTTCTCAGATGTGCAGTTTCTTTATTTAAACCACCTTTCCGCTACACGAAGAAGCAGAACACCCCTAATATAATCAAATGCTATATAATACTAGCACTGCCTCCCGGCTACTCCAGAGATTTGGCTTCTTGCATATATTAATTATATGTTCACTTATATTTTACAGAGAAACTTGCAAGAAACAAAAAAGCCAAATGAAATAATCGCGAATTCGTTATCGAAACAAATTTCCTCTTAAAATTGTGTATTTTTATTTTCTTTCTAGCGGTACATAATGGCATCATAGTGCCAAATGTGATGTATGGAAGTGAAGTCTGGAATTGGAAAAAAGGAATGAAAGTAAACTGAATGCGTTATAAATGCAGTCCCTAAGACACTTGTGTGGAAAATCTTTTGTCGATTAAGTGAGAAATGGACAAATTAGAAGTGAATGTAATTCTGGCTGTAGCGTGGTAGATATAATAAAGAAAGGATCGCTGAGATTGTTTGGTCATGTGGAACGTATTGGCGAGGAAAGGTGCTTATAAAAATATATTAGGCGAGTGTTAAAGGCAGCAGGAATAGAAGGCTTCCGCGAAAGACCTGACACGATCAGATAATACTGGAGGATGGCCCTGTTAAAAACCTCAACAACCGTAGAGCAGACATGAGAATCTGTAGCCGATACAAATATGGGGTGCCGAGATAGAAGAATATGGCGTACTATCCTTTCTGTCTATCCCTGCGGGGAAACGGCGTGATGGTTAGTTAGTTGGTTAAATTGAAAAAAATGTTAAACTTGAAAGCACCATAACTGAATAGTCTCAGTTTTGTCTTTAAATCGTTTCCTCGTTAATATTCTAGACAGGAAAAACCGAGAAAATAAATAAATATAACGAACCATTCGAGGGAAGAAAACAGATTTTTCGCTTTATAATATTGTCATGGGTCGTGGCTTTAGGATACAAATGAAAACCCTGGAAATTAATTAGCGATTTATTAATAAGGGATAAATTAATTATTAAATAGACAGTCACTTAACACGAATTAAACTTAACGCTATTTTTTAAACTAAACTATTTCGCAACATATCACTCGTATATAGACACTTTATTACGCTGGAGATACTTTATTTATATCTCGTAGAACATTAAATTCACTCACTTGTAATATTAATTTTTTATATTTATGTAATATTCATATTTAATTTTTATGTAACACTTGCATTTATTTATTTCGCCACTTAGGTAAGAATTGGGTTCCTTATTTTGCTCGATATCTGTCGCTTCGCATTTTCACACCTGGCCCGTATGGGTTGGGTATAAATACGTGGGTATTTATACCCAACCACTGTTTTTTCGAACTATCGAGAAGATTCTTTTCCTTTCTAGTAATTTTGGATTAAGTTCCCGTCCCTACTAGGCTGTTCTAAGCGTTTATAGATGTTTTACGAAGGTTGTAGATAATGGTAGACTATTCTAGAGTCCTGTATAGTGTTTTATTTTTCAAAATGACATTATTAGAGATTCGGGCAATGGGCAATTCCTTCTGCTTACCATTCCGGCGCTAGCATTCGCGCGGCCGTGGTTCGCGCCCGATCTCCAGCCGTTTAATTTGTTTTTTTAGCCGTATTCGAGCACAGTTACGGACAGACAGCGAAATTATTATGTTTGATAAGTATAGCTGGATAAAATTCAACTGTTGTAAACAAAATGAAAGATCGCCCCAAACGAAATGTAGAACCACGGAGTGAGAGGCTTGCTTGTCTCTCATGAAAACGAGCGATGTGCGTATTATTATGCTTCAGAATCTCAAATTTATAAGAAGCTGTTTATACCCGGCATTGCACGGGTTAAGGGTTAAATTCAAAAAAAAATTGTGGGGGAAAACAAATATTCCATCGTTTTGCAAAGCCTCCAATTAAAACAATGTTTCCATTTAATCAAGTCTGGGATGAAAATGATGTCTATTTAAAAAATATGGCATATTTTTTCCGTCGGGAATATGAATGCAAAATTTGGGTCCAATCGGTGAAGCGGTCTACATTGTGTAAGGGTAATATGGAAAAACGAAAATGAAGTTTGTAAGTTTTCTTTACGGGCCGGTATGATTACCGCCCTTCAATCTCTGCTCTCCCACGCGGAGACTGCGTGCACGGATACGCCCGTTTCAAAGAAACTCCTCGAAGCTGAACAACAGCTTCGGACCTGCTGTCACGTTCCGGCAGACTCCGGGCAAGAATTTGGAAGAAGGGAAGGAGCAGAGTGAATGATATTCTCTCCCTCAGCTCAGTTCGGGAGCGTTACTCTATAAGATCTCTGGTTGCGTTCGGGTTCTCTAGACTTTCTATACTTTAGGTCGTGGTACTGCTGTCGAGGAAATAAGGGAAACAAAATATATAGGGGAGACCGGGTACAAAAGTAACATTTTGTAGTTTTACCTTAGTTTCTGGTTAAGTGTTATTATTTTGATGAAATGAATATAGCTATATATAAATTCCGTTTATGTTCTTTACATTAGTATCTTGATTTACCTTATTATTGTGTATTTCATACGAATCACAGAGACTTTAAAAAAATTCGTTAGTTGTTACTTTCGACCACGTCGGCAGGTCGAAAGTAACAAGTTGTGGGTCGAAAGTAACAGGACAAAGGGGTTTGTAATGAATGTGATATGACATATTAAATCAACAAATTATTGATTACAAAACTTTGTATTGATAACACAAACAAACATTTGTATTCTAAATATTAAAAAAATATATATTTTATGAAAACAAATGAATATTATTAACTCCTCGTTAGAAATTATTCTTAGGTTAAGTAATGTGATCAATTATTATAAATCATTTTTTCTAATCAGACTATTCAGTATCAGTCTTCAATTCAGACTCGCAATTATGGCACACGTAGTTTGCATCATCATTGACGCATTCAGCACAAGGCCACATTTTACATTCGATACATTGTATCCATAGCTCATTTGTTTGACTATTGTTAAAAGTTTCTAAATAAACGAGACAGAAGCAATCTTCGTCGTCAGATTTATTTTCCTTGCCTTTAGTTGCTTTCTTTGTCTTTCTTCCTTTTCCCTTTCCTTTCGTGGATATCATCTTTCTCTTGTTTTTTCCAGTATCGGGATATAAAACCATTTTCTTGGCGTTATTTCTTTGTTGGTATTCTTTTTCAATTGCAGTTTTTTCGGGCGTGTCCGTCAATATTGCCGTCTTACGTCTTTTACGTCCCTTATTTGTTACAGTCTTCGGACCTGCTTGTGGTAAAGGTCTGAGATCTTTAGGTGTGAAATTAAACGACTGAGAAGAACTTGTTCGTTGTAGCCCACTAGGTCCTGGTACTGGTGATTTATATATTTGATCGGAAATTGAGTTAGTTAACAGAGAATTAGCGTCAGCAGAGAACGGATCCAGTAAATGTTGAACAGACGATGATGTGTTATTATTGAATGAATTGTTTGACAAATCATTACTATCTATCTGTACGCTGGTTACTAGATGTTGGAAGATAATCAACAAGAGTATCCGGATCAACTTGGATGAAGGACGTTGTATCAAAACTGGTCAACAAATCATTTTGTGGAATTTGTTGGACTCATACCGGTACAGGTAAACAGGCTTTTCGATACATTTCCATGTCAGTAGTTCCTCGTGCGGTACTTCTTATGCGTTGTCGCGGCATTCTGTTGAAATAAATATATACAAAAAAGATTAATTTAACTAAATCTATACGGGGACAAAAGTAACATGTTACTTTTGTACCCATAGGACTATGTTACTTTTGTACCCAACCACATTTTCGTTAAAACATGACTGATAACCTTGACACGGAACATGCTAGACAAAAACGAATTAAAACACTGTGAAATCAATCTAATCAAGAATTAATATGCAAATATTTAGATTAATATTATACTTATAGTACTAAGTAAACATTAAGTAAGTAAATGTCAAAAAACTTACTTTTGTTTGGTGAAATCACATAGTGTCCTCTCACATGACCTAAAAGCACGTGGCGCGCGCGGCGGCTGAACGCAGCTGAGGAGGGCGATACCGGCTATCGCCTCATGGAAGCGAAGCGGTGTTTTGAGTGTTGGATAGACCTACAGAGCATTTGTTACTTTTGACCCGTCGTTACTTTTGTACCCGGTCTCCCCTATGTTATGCTGAATTTAAAGTTATTTTATTCAAGAAATATTCAAAGTTAAAAGTTAAGATTTAAATGGTTATAAATTGTACAGATTATAGAAATATGAGTATACCGAGAAAACAATTGCATTTATCAGACATTACATCCTGACTAAGAAAGGTAGAATTGTAAGTAAAATTATTGAATCTCTAAACTGTATAAACTATAATTTAGATAGACCAGAAATGCAGTCGGCAATAAAATATCTTCTGGTTTTAAACAAAGGTTATTGTTATTATCAATTAAATTAGTGAGAGAAATACACGTAGGTATTTAATTAATATAAAAATTAGACAAGAATGACGAGACTAAGCAAGCAGGTAGGTATGTATCCTAATTTATAAGAATATTGCAATAACAGAGAAATTAGCATTTTTTCAATTATAAATGATATACAAGATAAGGTTTTCACAATAAAAATTATAATTATTAAAATAGACCAGATACAAAAGGGCAATAATTAAATATTGATTCTTTATGTAGGTAGATATTTAGTTTTTAAGCAAATTATAAAAATGTGAAGATATTAACAATCTAGTAGGTATTTCTGTCAGAAATAAGGTTATCAAATATCTTTGCTCCGAAATAAAATAGCTGACTTGTAGTCGTCTTGTAGAGTTTTTGAAATAGTACACTAGTGGAAACCATACTTTTAGAGACATTAACAGAGATTAATATACTAGACTTAAATAGAGAAGATCATAAAAAGGAGATCGGACAGTGGAGAAAGGGACACAGCATTCGTAGCGGCGACGGCCGACGGGCGAGTGCGGCGAGCCCGAGGGCTGCCGACGGCCGCGGGTTGGCAACCAGAAAGCGTATTGCCCAGGCCGGACCGGGGAGAGAATTAGTGATGGGTCCGCTCTGTACTCACTACTACAATGTAGTACTACACTACATTGAAGTGCACACTTCGCACATTTTGATGTGTAGTGCACACTACAAACTACAAACACCAAAGTTATTGAAAGTATAAACTTCAAATAGTACACTTCATTTCAAAGCGAACACTACAAAGTACATACACTTCAAAGTTATCGAAAGTATGAGAAACACATTTTAAATAGTGTATTTTTTACGTGAAATTTTTGGAAAGCTGATGTAGATATATGAAGAATTTTCTGGAATCTGTAACAACCCCCCCCCCATGGTTTGAAAATTTTTTGGAATCGAACGAAGAAATCTGTCGACTTTTTTTTTTTTTTTTTTTAGGTCGCCAAATGTTACTTTGGAGAAAATATCGTCATTTATTTAATAAATATTTTTGTCGTTGACCTTTTTTTACAATTACTTCATTTCGTAGTACTACAATTGCTTCACTTCAAGTAGTTTTTACTACAATTGTAGTGTACACTTTGTAGTCTTCAAACTGGTGAACGTGTGTGTTTTGTAGTCTTCATTTTGAAATTGAAGTTTTTCCCTTCGCTAGAGAGAATGAATAACAGATTTTAAAAGGGTGTCGTTTGACCGAAAAAGATGACGAAATAACACGGCCATTGGAGATAAGGAATCTAATAATAGAATTTACTTGTTATATTTGGGGCGAGTATGTTAAAAAGTTGTGACACGTGTGCTACGTAGGGGTTTTAGCGGAAGTTACTTGATTGCAAGTGTGTCGATTTTAACTGTGATTAAACAGAAATATATTAGTAAGCTGTAGCTTGCTCGCGCGTGTCATTGCAGAGACAATGGTTTGCTATTTATTTGGAATAATGATTCAAGACGCGGCGTGTTCACGCAGTTTGTGGTTTTAATAGTGTTTACGTTAAGGGCGTAATTTTCACAGCGGAGTGCCTAGACTTGATACAATTTGGAGAATGTTAATTTTGCGGCCGGATGTCGTGCTTCTGCGGGTGTTCTTTTTTTCACGGAATTTGTTGGATGTTAAACCCAGTATAATTTTTTGTCCAGTGTAGTGCTTTTACTTGGAAGGTGTATGTTATTTGTTTTAATTTTGAATATTTTTCCTATGACGAAACTTATCGTCACAATTTGTACAGAAAATATATCTGGGGGAGGAGATGAGTTAGAGGGGGAAGGGGAAATATCACCTTAACCAACTGGTCCTAAAGAATAAGTTTGCAAATTTTGAATCCGATCGGTCAAACGGTACAGATTTGCAACGAAAATATATCATGGGGGGGAGAAGGAGTAAAAGAATAGGGGGAAGTCACCTATGTTACCCGCCGGGTCCTAAATCATAAGTATGCAAAATTTGAGCTGAATCGGACAAACGGTGTAGATTTATATAGAGAACAGACGGACAAACGTTGAGTTTTATAGGTATAGATTAGGTACATTAAATAGTAAATGAGAATGCTTCATATCGTGCGAGGTGCGCTCCAGCAATTTAATACCTACATACTATTGAATGCGCTCGTGTTGAAAGTATATTTATTTACATGTACAACATATAACACAACACAACATCAATAGACAAACGTATTTCTCCCATTCGAAATGAATTGTTGATGTTAGTGGAACGTTAGGAACGCAATAAGCTGGAGGGTAAAACACTAAAATCTCCTGCAGACTGCAAAATATACGCGAGCGTGGAAGCGTCGCACACTGTAGATCGGCCGTCGAGACGGCGAATGCTGAAAGCAGTCGTAAACATCCATTTAATTTTGATCTCGTCAATAGTTTAGTATGTACTGCACACGTGTGATTTTTGTCGAGAACTTGTTGATATTACTTACTTTTAACTTGCTTAATTAGGCGGAATAATCCTGATATATTTACTTGTAATACAATATTGTTATCAATTAGTGTATATTATAGATATCTCACAGAGACGAAACTGTATTAATTATGGGAAAGTAGGTATAGAAGTCATCTGGGTGTACACTCAGCTACAGCTTTCATATATGAGTTGTAAGCGCCTTTCCAAGCGGCCTGTACAAAGCCATTTTCATTCCCCTAAATCCCCACAGATGTCGCTAATGAGAAAATCTACATTGATTTTTTTTTTTCTTTTTTTTTTTTTTTTCACAAAGATTTGAACAAACTCAAAATATTCTCAATATTGTTGTACCCATATTGTATTACAAGTAATATTCCAAGTCAAATTTAAGACAAGATTTTTAATGCGCGCCATTATAATCCACATTAAGAGGCTCTTAAGGAGCCTATACACATTGGCCGAGGTTGGCCCAAAGTAAGGTTGGCCCAATGTGTACAGGGCGTTTTGGCCGTGCGTAGAGACGTTTGCCAAACTTGGCTTGGTAGTCGGTTTTTCGAGCACACATCAAAAGAAAGAGGCGTGGCTCAAGTTGTCAACTTTTTTTAGGGTTGTCAACTTTTTTTACAAGAAATAAAGTACATTTAAGTCTGAGAAGAATATTAAACAGTATTTTAGAAAAATGAACAGTATTTTATTTATTTAATGTATTAAATACATATTTTTAGAGCTTCTCGCACAACTTATTAATTTACACTCTTTTTAAAAACTTCATACGCCTCACCACAATTATAACTAAAATTAAAATAAATGAGGAGCACATTTTTTATTAAATTAATATTTGCTCTATTTCTATCCTCCCGCCACTTTGCATTCATTACTGAAAAAATTCTTTCAGTAAATGCTGAGGTGGCGGGAACAGAAAGTAGATATGAGACAATTTTAGTATTATTTTTAAATTCTTCTGAGTTGTTTACTAATAAATGGCTCCACTTTTGGCCAGTACTCATTTCAGGAAAATCTTTGTCTTCTGATACTTTTTTATAAATTACTTTGAAATTTGTTAATTCTGAATATAAATCATCCATACTAATATTTCTGTGAGCGTTTCAGTCTGAATAATTTTGATGCTGAAAACAGTGTTTTGTATACTTTATTTTTGTTCAACAGTAAAAAGTATAATGTAGTGAAAAACAATATGATACTGTTTTTAATAGTATAGTTGGCAACCCTAGGCTCAGCCGGCAACGCGCAACGCGCTTCGATCATTGCGAGGTTCGCCGACACCGACGTTGGCTAATGTGTAATCGCTGTCCGCCATTTTGCAAGTTTGACGCTCTGCCGAGGTTCCCGGACCATTGGCACACACACATTGGCTGAGATGACCCAAAATGACATTGGCCCAATGTGTACAGGGGTTTTTTTGCGCAACTCAGCGAGGTTTGGCCAAACTTGGTTCATATCCATCGTTTGTCGGTATTTGAATAAACTTCAAAGAAAGCATGAGTCACTAAGCTATCGTGGAGCAATGAAAAGTTAGTTGTATGGACAGAAATTAATTATGTGTACAATGAATGAGTTTTATAATTCATATAATTTATTTCAACAACTTTATTTAGTCGTAACCAAAATAATTACTATTTTATTTTATTTGTTTCGTAAACCGATTGAAAATAATATACATGAATTATTTTATATTTTAAATATATACGGCTATAAAGGTTTTTACTTTAAAAATTGTACAAAATGGATAAATAATATTTTCAGAAATATTTATTATATTCAACTAGCTGTAACCCGTCAAAAATGACAATATTTTTACATGTTTTTCCTAAGGAATAAGTTTTTATTTATTTATATAAAAAAGGAAAGAAAGAAAAAAAATACTACTTACTTACTTACCATCACGCCGTTTCCCCCTTGGGGGTAGGAAGAGAGGATAGAGCGCCATACTCTTCTGTCCTGACATACAACTCTCGCCTCATCCACATTCATACATCTTCGCATGCAAGCTCGCCGGTTGTTGAGGCTTCTAACGGGACCATGTTTCAGTATCTGGTTAATCTGGTCATGCCACGTATTCCGCGGTCCTGTCTTTCTGGCGCCATCTACATAATATCTTTCTATACATAGCATATATATCTTTCTTACGATTCTTTCCTCATTCATTCGCTCAACATGCCCCTAACGATCTGAGCGATCCTTTTTTTAATTCTATTATTTATGCTAAGTTTAGCTTTACATTCATTTCTAATATCTGCATTATTTACTCTATCATAAATGGATTTGCCACACCTATGTCTGACGGATCCCATCTCCACTGTATTCAATTTACTTTCGTTCCTCTTCTGCCAGCTCCAGGCTTCACATCCATACATCAGTGACGGTATCAGAGTTCCATTACGTACCACTAGTTTTGCCTCAGTATACATATTTCTATTAGAAACTATTGCGTTCAAAGCACTACATATATAAGAATAAAAGATACTACATATGAATAATAAGAATATTTCGTCGCTGTATATATAATTAATCTTATGTGACGTTTTAGTACATTCTGAGATAAACGAATAAAACTGTTTTAAAAAATAATTGCACAGACTAGATTTATAAAAAATATTTTAAATAATTACTAGGCAGACTTTCCAGATAAACGGCAATGTTTTTATTAGTTATTATTTATATGAAAAATGTACTAAACGGCAAAAAACGAAAAGAAAAAAATTATGTAAAAAATTTTGCGTAAAAAAGAGAATGGAAAAAATTATGTAAAAATTTCTAGGGAAAAAAAGAAAAAAAAATACGTTAAAAAAATTAAATAAATTTACGTAAAAAATTACGTACAAAAGGAAAAAATTACGTAAAAAACGTATCCACTAGCAGAAAATGATTTTATTATTATTGGTATCGGCGAGTTAATAAATACTAGCAGGAAAGCAATCGGCTTCGCCGATTGCTTACGTCAGCCGCTTCGCGGCTATTTATATCTGGCAAATTTCCACTTTTAATTACGGGTAGTTTAGATATAATGAAGATAAAGTATTTATTCAGTATTTCTATAAAAATGTAATTAAAATTTCAACAAACAAAATATTCACGACCGTAAAAAAAAATTCGATCCTGCTAGGATTCGAACCTGGAATCTTCAGATCCGCAGTCAGACGCGTTATCCACTGCACCACGCATCACAACAGGAACCGTGGCAAAATCATTGTATACAAAGTGAAATCAGCGTATTTATAATATAGATATATATATGTATACACGTATAAAGTCGAATAGCATACGTAATCCATCGCCAAAAAAAGTGATACAAAAAACACTGTTTTGGGTCGCACGGTGGGAGAAATAGGCGTAAACGAAGAAACAGGGCCGTACTCTGTCAAACTGTATTTATTTAATGAATGTTAATGTTTTATAGAAAATAAACGGTGTTATTTTTAATGAGAAAGTACTGCTGAAATTACTTATTATAATCGTAGATGCGGAATTTATTTAAATGTTATATAAATCATTGAATTATAAATAAATAATATGTACCTGTGATATGAAAAAACTTGCTAGCGTTCTGAAACAAGGCTTGAACCAAAAATCTGCAGACCAAACGTCATGACCACTAGACTACCTAGTGCATCAAATAAATAAATTATTATGTTAGTATTTACGTAGCTATTTAGTACGTTAATGTATTTTATACAATAATATTTGTTATCTTTAATAGTGATGTTTATACATTTATTATATAATAGTGGAATAACGGGTTGTTTAGAAGAAATACGTTATGACCGCCATAAAAGGCATTAATGTTTGTATTTTTTTATAATTTATAATTTTTTCATAATTTTTATTTTTAAACAATCATAATTTTATTTTTAAAACAAATCTACTTACATAAAAGACAAAAAATCTAATTATCCAAAAAAAAACGGTTGATAATTTGCATGATAATAATTTTTGGCTATATCTAAAAAATAAAAAATTTAATCTTTATTTTCAACACAAATTGGTTTCTTAAAGCAATCATGGCGCTACACTATTACTAAATAATCGACTTGCATACTTTAATTAAATTTTTGATTATGACATTTAATATGTTGCCGCCGCAATTTGTTACCGAAATGCATTTTTTCTTTTTCTTAAAGAGAGTTTACTTTTCCAGAAAATTCCAATTGATTTCATTATTTTCGTTTTCTATGATAACTTTTTTACTCTCAAAACAATTTCTTATTAATTTTAACATATGATATGCGTCCACAGAAATTACAATTCTTGTTTTTTAGATGGATGCTTAAAAGTTGGCTTTAAATTATCATAGTCAAATGAGCATCCTAGAATTTTTGCCATTGATATGTTAACGGGACAGCCATTAAAAGTTAATGAAACTACTTCTACGCCAGCTGCATGAACTTTTTCTAAACATCGATTTATCAAAGATGCACGCTATTGACCGTTAGTTCCTTCCGCTTAAAATATGCTAATGGGAGTTTGAAATTCGAATTTATGGCAGTCAAAAAAAAACACTAAAGCATCTTTTGCTACCGCAAGATCATCATCGTTGATATCGGTACCCATATCTACGTACCCGTAATAATTGTCTCCGTCATATTCGATGTGCTTTCAGATAGCCATTTCATCGAGCGCTAAGTTCGCAACAATTTTATATTCAGTGGAAGAAGATTTTAATCTAAGAGCATCTAAAGCTTCAGAAATAAATCCCGGGTTACCGTTTATACTTTGGTACCACCTTTTAATGGACTGTTCCTGGCTCTACCCCAAAAAATTCCAAGAAATTCAAAGAAGA